>ML804817.1:21044-84251 GCA_009831015.1 Picea engelmannii
TGTAGATCTATGCGCCGACCTCTCAGCCGTTCAGATGCGCGCCTTCTTTATACCCGATTCCGGACCCCCCCTGTCGTTAAAGGGTTAAAGGTAGAACGGTCGGGGGGGGGGGGTCCGAAAAATCCTATGGACCGTAGATCTCAGCGCCAGCCTCTAACCCGTTCATTTATGCGTTGTCTTTACTCTGTGAGCGCAAAGTCATATTTGCTCCAAAACTTAGGATAAGTGCATTATGTGGATTTTGTGCATTGTTTCCCTTGAAAATAATTTGTAGAGATGAAATATTATTTGCAAACCTATACACCCAGAGTGAAAAATTTCCAGTCAACAGATGATCCTATGAATTATAGGGTTATAACAGTGGCTCCACCTAGGGATGGTAGCTTCTTTCAGGAGGTGTCAAGAACCACAGACCTATGAACATGCAGACCGGTGCTTTATCCATTGGGCTGATCCAAAAATCTTATTCTGCAACCTGTACCTGTTTTGATCTTGCAACTGAAGCCAAATCAAATGAACACTGTCGAAAAAGAGATGCTCAGAATGCTGAGCTTATTCACATTCTCCTACCTACCCTATGCTATTGATAATTTTGTTAAATCAAATAATACAAAAATGTCAATGAAGCCAATCAAGTAGCTTCTGAGACCAGTGGACTGCTTGACTGCTTGTTTGCACAGTAAAAAAGGCAGCCTGACCCTTTGCCCATGGATTCAAAACTGCAAAGTGAAAAGGCCACTGCTGAAAACGTGATTGATATTTACCATAGAGACCTCGACAATCTTGAAGAACAAAAGTATTGCCAGAGATAGATTGAGGCTCTAAAGTGAAAAAAATTTCCATATAGGTAGCTATAGGATCAAGGTAGAAATGACATGTTCCTTGATTTTTGGATTCTGCCAGGTGAGCGACATGCTCTGGCACTGTACCTATGTTATTTTCATCCTCATGCATTTCCTGACATGGCTACAGCTTTTATGATGGGTTTGAAAAGATGCTTTTGTTGAACACACCCCTGTAGCTGATTGTCTTATCATATCCATATCATAACAACTTTTTATCCCATGGTTGGATGATGGAAAAAGACTTTGACAACACAGGTCATCCAACCAATCAACTATTGGATCCTGTATAAATTGAACTAACTGCTGCATTGGTTCTACTGAAACTTCTTGATTTTTTGTGCATTTATCCTTTAGCATATAATCAAGATTCTTTTTCAAAAACTGAAATGAATTAAAGCACAATGGTATAGAGTTATTGTGGATTAACTCATAATTTGTCTCAGGCTCTAAGCTTTCATCAAGAATTTGAAAATCAATGTAGGTCAAGGGCTGCGATTCTGGGTTTAGAACAACCTCCACATCCTTAATGGCATCTTCAACTGATTGATCAGAGAAATTTTTGTCGTCACTATTTTCAACTGGCCTAGAGTTTCTTTTCAGAAATTGAAAAGATGAGAAACATAAGGGCAAAGTGTTTTCACTTACTCTGAGATTTTCTGCACTTTGATCCTTGCTGTCATAATTTCCATGTGCAGATTGATTGTCATACCTAAGCTGTAATTGATCTTCTTCCTGCCAACAACATGCTGTTGGTTTCTCTGAACAGTCAACCTCTATTTCAGCCTCATAATCATCATCATACTGGTCACACTTGGGTAAATCATCCATGGATGAAATGCCATTGAACATGCATATCATGTCAGGAGAATCTTCCACCACTCTCTGATTTTGAACTTCATCTTCGACTGTATGGTGAATGGAATACATGAAAGAATTATTATCCAAACCATGGTACCAATGGTGAACAGAAAAATGTTTGGGAACTATGACCATTTCTTTCTCTGAAATCAATGGAACATGATGTCTTTGGACAACAAGCTCCTCTTTCCTATTGATCCTCTGCATCATCTCTTCCATGGCACTGGCCAAAATCTCCAGTTTAGCTTCTGATGACTTCAGCTACTCCTTTTCTTTGTCCTTTAACTTTGACCTTTTGATCAACAAGTTGGTCTCCACATCAATTGCAATGCTCTGCATTTCTTCAAGGCTTGCAGTGTTCCTTTCTCTTAATTGGAATGCCATCTCAGGATCAAAGGAATCTGGGAAATGCAAGTGGGCTGATCCTAGGGGTGGCTTTATATCAATAGGCATTGCATGATATACCTTATTGAACCTTGCTGAAAACTGTTGTACTGTTTCCCCTGGTTGTCTTTTCAAATGGTCATACTCTTCCAAGATGAGAAAAACATTTTTCATGATCACCCAGCTATCTAAGAAAACTTGCACGAACTACTGAAAATTTATGATGCTTGCAGCTGGAAAGTTTCTAAACCAATTCTTAACTTTTCCTTGCCAAGACAGGGCAAACATCCTGATACAGACATCATCATCTTCAACCTCATAAAGGTCAAGGAAATCTTCAAGGTTTTGAATATGTTTTTCAGCAGTGATCTTCCCATTTTCTCCATTAAACCTAGGCAGATTATTGATGTAATTGACAGGGAGGTCATGAAGAATGGGAGGCAAATCTAGAGGTTGGTATCGGTCTGGGACTTTGGCAAGTACAGAAGGTGAAGCAAGAGTCTTACAACCATCCGAAGGTTTAGCAAGGGTAGGAGATAAAGCAGGAGGCTTATGTCTCACTGGGGTTTCTACAGGTGTATCTGGGATGTGCACAGGTGTATGAGTATGCACACAATCTACAATTGGGGATATGATCTCTTGAGGCTCATCAATCAACAGGTGGTCAATGTAATCTTCAGCAATATACTTTTGATCAAGCTTAGAATAAGACAAAACATAATTGCAGATAAAACCAAAGATGTCTTGAATGAAATTTGAGCTTGAGTACTTGGTCTTTCTAGACGGCTTGGTCATGCTTCAGGTTCTTCCTCTAGTGGAGTCTTTGAGTTGGCACTGTTTGGAGCTGATTGGAGTCGCCAGGTGAATGATCTCAGCCTTCTTGTGTCTAGTCACTGTCCACCATCAATGATCAGATCTGGAGCTTTGAAGTGTACTACTGGGGAGGGTCCCCAGTGGAGTCGCCATTCTGTTAGCGCTTTGTAATTTGCCCAAGGTTGTGATGGCAATCACAGAGGCAACATCAAAACCACTTCGAGTCTTGGATCTAGCCCTCCAAGACTCAGAGAGGGATCTCTCTGTCTGATATAAATTTGTTTGAAGAGATATTAGGCTAGCTATGAAAGTATGGGGTTGGGGTTTTTGAAATTTTTAGATGAGGATGTGGTTGACGAGTTTCTCAGATCACCATTGGGCTATGGGGTCTGTTTATAAGATAATGATCAAATCAGATCTAGAGGTAAATGTCTCCACAGGGAAAGATAGTAACAATTGTTGTATCGTCTTAGATTTAGTGCCTATGAATAAGGTGAAAAGGGAGAGATCCACTGAACAGAGGAGCAGTTAAGAATTCCTTTGTAAAGCTTCAGATGAATAACATATAGATTATTGAAAAATTGGACAAAGAGTATGCATGCATAAATTCTTCTCCATTACTCTCTTTCAATAATAAGAAATGAAATTGCTTGAATGATAGCAGAAAGATAACTAAAAACAGACAAGGAACACACCACCAATGTTGCTACACAAGAATCCTGTAAATCATTTTCTCTATTACTGTTTAGTCATTCAAAAATTACAGACAAAAACCTCCTGGAGTAGCAAGGCCCACAGTCCAGCCAAAAAAGGGAAAAAATTTACACAAGTTGAACCCTTTTACATTAAAATCCTCCGAATAAATAGGATAGACCTCCCCATAAGTTTCGAAAGTCGGTTTTAACCACCTCGGCCAAAAATAGCCACAAATCCCACCGAATCTGGAACTGTCCGCCATGAAAGACGAACCGGTTTTCTACGAAAAAGGGGTCCGAACAGACATCTGTTTCTCTTCAACGTTGACACCTGGGAAAAAAATGAAAGAGTTTATTGGAGATGGGCATGTGCTGGAAAAAAATGTCCTTCGGTTTCACCAAATTCGCCTCCAGCTGGCCGTAACAACTCCTGCAAGATCGGGACTGTAACAGAAAAACCGAAAATCCAAAAAAGGGCCTCGATGATGGCTTTGATTCTCCCTACTCGTGGCACCTGTAAAAAAACTGAGAGAGGTTTTTGTTCTTCATCCTGTTATGGAGAAAAACCTCTCTCGGTTTTTAAAAATTCATTTTCATTTACCCAGAATCTCCTCCGGAAAAAGACGTGTTGAACAGGCAAAAAAAAGGTGAAAATGAGAAAAGTGGTTTTGTTTTCGGGAACGCGGTATTCCGGACCCCCCCCCCGAGGTGGTAAGCGGTTTTGGGGGGGGGTCTGCTGGAATAGGGAGCCGACACCTGTCCGGGGGGAAGTATTGGAAAACCATCATTCTGGACCCCCCCTTTCGTTAAACTCCGGATGGTGAGGGGGGGTTCCAGAATTTTTAAGGACCGTTTGATTTATTTGATGTGAATTTGGATGGGCTTTGATGTAAGCGGGAGTTGGGGGTGGGTAGACTTAGGATAGTGTAGGTTTTTAAGTTTTTTGTTTTTTAATATTATTTTGTTTTATTGTATTGTTTACGTTTTTTATGTTTTGTTTTTATATTTTGTTTTATGTTTTATTTTTATATGTTTTATTTTGTTTTGTATTTTATATATATATTATTTATTATGTATGTTTATTATAATTGCTTTTTATTTTTAATTCGTTTTATTACTTTTTGTTACATATTTTATTATGTTTTGTTTTTTTTATGTTTTTTATTTTAATATATGTTTTATTAAATATTAATTAATAAAAAACTAACATAGTTACTAAACTAACTTAGCTATTAATTAATTAATTATTAACTAGTTTAGCCTAGTTTAACTACACTAACTTTATTGCTAACATTTGTTAATCTATTACTCTTTTTCCTTAAGTTTGGATGATGCAAATGTAGGGATGCAGATGGCGGAATAATGGAGGATGGTGTCATGAGGTGACGGGGTGAAGGAATGAAGGGTGAGGGATTGACAGGCGCAGCGCAGATGAAGGATGTGGCATGGAGCGGAGGAGGCCTGATGTAATGGATGGGTGACATGTTGGGACAGGGTCCGCCGGGAAAAAAACGCCTCATTCCGGACCTCCCCCCCATCGTTAAAGGCAGAATGGTCGGGGGGGTCCGGAATTCAATCTCAATCGTAGATCTATGCGTCGACCTCTCAGTCGTTCAGATGCGCGCCTTCTTTATACCCGATTCCGAACGCCCCCCCCCCCTGCCGTTAAAGGTAGAACGGTCAGGGGGGTCTGGAAAAGCTTGTGGACCGTAGATCTCAGTGCCAGCCTCTAAACTGTTCATTTATGCGTTGTCTTTACTCTGTGAGCGCAAAGTCATATTTGTTCCAAAACTTAGGATAAGTGCATTATGTGGATTTTGTGCATTGTTTCCCTTGAAAATAATTTGTAGAGATGAAATATTATTTGCAAACCTATACACCCAGAGTGAAAAATTTCCAGTCAACAGATGATCCTATGAATTATAGGGTTATAACACACAACATGATGCTTCCACAAATATGGTTTTCCTAAAAGAACATCACAAACTTCAAGGGGAGAAATATCACATAGTACCTCATCTTTGAAAGGCTTGATGTCGTAGGGCAGATGACATTGTTGGCTAACACAAAGATCTCTTCCTTGATGAAGCTAGCCGATTGTGTAGGGTTGTGGGTACAGTGTCGTTGGCAGGTCCAACCGCTTGATGACCTCTGCTGAAATCAGGTTCTTCTGACTACCACTGTCGACAATGAAATGAATCGGAGCCCCCTTGACCCACATCTACGAGTGAAAGAGGTGTTCCCCTTCCTTTGGTTCTTCTGGTTCGCTTGGCCAGACCTTGGTGGTAGCGACCGTGGCACTGGGTTCAACATCGATGATCCGTTTCCCTCCTTCATGATTTGATTCAGAATCAGAATCGTCCTCTGACTCAGAATCCTTCAGCTCGACCACGAGGGACTTCTTGGAGTGACATTAGTAAGTGTTGTGCCAAGGAATTTTATGGTACTCGCACCATTTTCCTGTGTCCTTCTTCATATTTTTGTTGCCCTTCTTGTGTTGCGACTTGGACGGATTGTCCTGAGGACAACCATCTCTACTTGGTCCTTTGTTGTGTGGGTTCAGGTTTCCTTTTCCCTGCTTCGGTTGTGAGGGGTTTGCAAATCCAAACTCTCATCGTGCCTGCTTAAAGTTTTGCTCGATCTTGACAGCGTATCTATAAGCCATGCCCAACGTGGCGATGTCTAAGAACTCCATTTATGTTTGAATGTATCGATGGAAACAATCACAGTGTTTGAGCACCAGATGATGCTCAGAATATTTGATACCCAATTTGGTGTGTAGGGTATGGAAAATATTATTGAAGTCTGGTATTGTCAGTCCCTTTCTTGACGTAGGGTGGTCCATCTGGTGTACTGGTCGTCGTAGCTTCCAACATGGTAGTATTGTTCTTTAATGGCGTCCTGGAAGGAATCCCATGTAGGGGCCACCACAAAAATTGTAGATTCCTCCACGACCATTTGCTTGGAGTAATTATCCCACTATTCTTTCACATGGGGAATGGCCTTGAGGAGTGAAAAAATGATCCTTTCCCTATCGAAAAAATTGTGGATCGAAAAATATCCTTCGAGAAGATTCAACCATTTATCTACAACATCTGCATCTATTAGTCCTTCAAATAATGGAATATCAAAATTTACATGTACCTTGAAGGGGGTTGCATGGCCGCTTTATGAAGACGCTTCTCCCATGGGAAACCGTCGAAGGATCTGCGTGAAGTTGTCCATCATTTTGTTCCTTTGTCACTCGAGGGATTTCTCGAGCAACATTTTAATAGGATCTCTTGCTCCATCTTCTTTCTTTTCGTCTCCCATGGGTTTTCTTCGAGCTCGACGTGGCCGATATGGTAATGGATCGATGGGTTCGAGTCCCATCTTCTTGTACCCAGACCTTGTTGGGGACATGCACAAAGAAAAAGAGCAGGCCACTCTGATACCACTAATCCAGATTTAGGAGTGGAACGAATTGATTAACAGACTGAATATAATAAACACAGGGATGGGAAGAATAACACAAATATCCAGTGAACAATATCTTCTATTAAATAAAGAAATAGGCTAAAACTGTAAATTTGCAGAACTGAAACTTGCTCGAATGGTGGTAGCTATCTCCGAGAAGAGATGTGGCTGCTACGCGCATCCATTTGAGCAAAATGGATTAAAATGAGGCTCCATAGGACATTTTCATATTAATCATGAATGCTAAAACCCTAGACATCCAAAAACCTAACCCTAGAAGGTGAAACGCCAAAAGTCATGTGGGCCCTATTGGTAAGTTGGTGTAATTTGGTACCTCAACTTCATAGGGTCATAATTTTTGCATACGACCTCCGTTTTAGGTGTGTGATAGCCCGTTGGAAAGGTCTTTTAGAGAACTGAACATTCCGCCATCATAATTTGACTCCATCTACAACCTGACTGTGGCGAGCCAAAAAAACAATGCTTAGGGCCCCAAAACAACCCTCAAAGTACAACAAGATGTGTTGACATGAAAACATACAAAATAAGCCAATTGGATTAGGCGAGAGGCAACTCGTATCCACCTAGAGAATGTGTGAGGATTCAGACAACCCCAGAAGTGTAGAACTTACAATTATAAATAAGTACAGAAAGACGTGCTGAACAAAAACGGACACAAGGAGCCAGTTGGAATAGGTGGGTGGCCACCAATATCCACCTGGATCAAATGAGTGTTGGTCTGAGTTTTGTGATGTGCTCTAGAAATCAAGAAGACAATGAATGCACACCATAATAAAGAAAAGAATCTTTGGTAAATGTTCCCGAATGATTACTACAGACAACACAAGGGATCGTGGAGTAGCAAGAAGATGAGTTGACAAGGTAGTTGATATTGCCAAAATTCCAAAGTGGCAATGTGGAATGCATGCAGGAGACAGAAGCATGCGAGGATGAATATCAATTGAGCAAGTGGAGAAGAACTGAAAGCGACTGAGCGTCAAGAAGATAAGGATACAAAAGGAAGCCACAACAACAAAAAGAGAGTTGGTTAGCTCATTAGTCAGTTGGTTGTTGATGTTGTTGCTTGTTATTATCCTGGAGCTCACTCTTAGCATATGGTTTTGTAATGTCTTTGGTTGTAAGTCTGAGTCTGTCATCTCTATAGAGTTTGAAGAGACACGCATGGTGCGATGTAATATAATAATGAGGGATTGCATAAAAGAGAAAGGCTATGTTGTTGTTAATATATGAATTGCTTAATGTATGGTTGTGGTGAGGGAGTGAAGATAATAAAGTTGCAATGATTTTGGTCTCCTGATGTATTACTCTTGTGTCAATTGAATGTGTTTGTTTATGTTATACACTGTTAAATGTTAAGTAATATTCAATGGATTCTATAAATATCAACCCAGATGGATCTTTGTGTGTTTAGTCCTTCATCCCCGACATAAGACTAGATGATCTATGTGTTTCTCAGGGTGAATCGGGTGTGTTAACGCTTGGATTTTCTCACTTGGAAATCCTAGGGTTAGGAGCCAGTATTATCTTCATCTACTGGCATTCAAACATTTCTTTAGAGACAACATTTGATTAGGCCAAGGTTGTTTCCCGTTGTGGGCAGGTACAAAGATTGGTTATGTAGTGGTTTTTCTTCAGTGACAGAATCAACTCGGTTCTTCATGGTTCCGATAAAGATATTGTTGCTTTTATCCAGTTCCCTATTTTTTCGGAACTTCTTGTTTTTTAGGAGACAATGTCTGGAGAATTGCATAGAATTTCCAAGCGTACAATATTGCTCCTAGTCGCATTATGAGGCCAGTGAACCCTTTTCAAGATGTCATCCGAGTACTTTATATTTTTAGCAGTTGGAGATCGGGGGATCAGATGGTGATTTTGATTGCATTTCTGAATTCCTTGTAAAAAAATGAATCTGATGAGTATATTACCATTAATTTAGGAGGACCTTTTATTTTAGCAGTGTCTATTTCTAGACATGTTATTTTTGGCAGTGGTCTCCTGGTGGTCTTGGACACATTTTTAGTATTTCTGGAATTTTAGGGAAACTATTATTTTGGGCATGTCTATTTTTGGTAGTGTCTATTTTTAGCAAGGGTGACACATGACATTCTCCAGAAAAATGACATGGTAGTTTAGTGAAGAACTTGGGTGATTTGGCATCCATGTGGATGGATGAGTCATGAGGAGAGGAGGGACACCTACCTTTTTTCTCTCCATCCTTAATTCTATCACCCACCAAAATCCCTATATTATCTCCCTAACATCTCTCCCATTTCCCCCTTTCTCTCAATTCATCCCACTTTCTAAGGGGTCGTCCCACTAATCAAGGGGCCTAAATTTCCTCAACCACTTCCACAAATATCTCCCTAATTTCCCTCGCCCTAACTTCTCTCCCATTCCCCCCTTTCTCTCCATCCTTAATTCTCTCACCCACCAAAATCCCTATATTCTCTCCCTAATGTCCCCCCTAACTTCTCTCCCATTTCCCCCTTTCTATCCATTCATACCACTAATTAAGGGGCCTACATTTCCTCAACCACCTCCACAAATCGCTCTCTAAATCCACTCATCCCTAGATCCTCTCCCTCTCTTGACTCATTTATCTATATAATCAAATGCATTTCATTGTACAAGGGTTTGATGTTCTACTTCAACATCTCTACACTTCAAAATTTTCTCTCTTCTCCTCTCTCCTTCTAGATTTATGTTTGTATGTAGGAATCACTACTACACCATTTTTGTACATGTTTCCTTGGCGGAATGAGACTCTAAACATTTGCAGAAATAAAGTTTGATGTGGTTGTACCAGGCCTTCTCTCTTGTTGGTGTATTGGGTCGTGAAATGTTTATTTGCAGAAGTTTTTAGCATATCATTTGAGCAGTTTTTCTGTTGTTTGATATCATTGTCTACATGTTTTATTTGTTGATTTCTGAGCTAATGAACTAAGAAATTCCACCAAAAATATTAAAAATTATATCTTTAAAACTTTGGTTGTCCAAAACAACCACAAACCTCTTTATTATTGATGTTGTTATTTGTATTTGATGTTTTTATTTTCTCGTGTTTTGTAGATTTGCAGGTGGAAAACAACAAGCTAAGAGGCTAAGGACACCCCCTTGTGGTTGGCATGCACCAACCCTAAAGGAGAGGAATTTATGTGACATTCTAGGGGCAAATTTTCTACAATTAACCTCTTTTTTTGTGCATATTTTAACTCATATCAGATTTGATTTTGGATGCAAACAACACGTTTTCATTCATTTCCAGATATGTTCATAAGTGCAGAAAATTGTGTTAACATGGTGAGACCTTCTTCAGTCTTTGGCTGAGGATTAATATGTCGATGCCTTGGAGTTTTGTTTGGTAAAAATCTATACGAACCCTCCATCTTCAACCCCCCAATGTTAATAAGGACACACACAAGTGTCAAACATGCCCAACAAATGTTTCCATTGTCGAGACCTAAAGGTTTTGTATTGAGTGATGAAGGCAAAGAATGAGGTGGTATCCATCTCGGGAGGAAACTCAAGATTGGCTGACTGCGAAGGAAGATGAGTTTTCTCGGCGAGAAACTCAAGGTATGAAGGTTAACATAAAGCGATGGAAAGATATGTATCTCTACATTGATATGCATGAAATTTTCTTTGTTAAATTTCCCTATCTATTGTATGAATGGTTGTAAAGGTAGACCACCACTAATATTGATTTGAGGCCATTAGAGTGGATATTTCAGGATCAAGCCACAATTGATAGGTTGAAGGCATTGGATAACAAGTGGAGCCAAGCCATTGATTTCTAGTTTGCTCGAGTGAAGGAGGGGTACATAATTGATTTTTTTATGGAGTACATTGATGCTTTCAGTGAAGCTCAAAGGAAGTTCACGGAAGGTCCTAGAAGAATATGTTGGAAGAAATACCATTCTAGATAAAGCTATTGTTCGTGGAGAAGGGGTTGATGCACATGTAGCTCAACATGATGGCTGAGTAAACTCCCCTAGCGTGAGGGGGGGGGGATTGAAGGATGGAGGAATATCAAGAAAGGAGATGGATCCATTGAGGAGGATACAAAAGTTTTTGAGATGAGGTGAGGGGTATAATGGACCCAAAGGAGCAGAGGAGAGAGAGAGTCAAAAGGTATGCAAGAGGAGCTGAGTCAATAAGGAAAACATAATAGAGAAGCGGAAGGAAGTTAGCAAGGGGTGACTGACAAGGGGTTAGAACTAGGATGAAGAGGAAGGAAACCACACTAGGAGGAAGTGTGGAAGAATGTTTTGTGTCAGAGAGGAGAACATATGAAGATAGGCTCACGAAGAAGCGCGACGTTGAGAGTAGGGTATCCAGTAAAGATACCTGTAGTAGTGCTAGAAGGGGCGCGAAAGATGAAGTCTGAACCCCTTGGTTGTTGCGAAGCGCTACAACTTTGGAGGAAGATGAAGTGAATAGTCGAGGTGTATGAGAAGGAGAGGAAGATGGAGTTACTCCACCTTTGAACCACCTCCCTTGTGCATTTGTAACCAAGAAGAAATAACATTAGACAGTGAGGCGATTGGAGTAGGAGAAGAAATGAGAGAAGTGACGAGTGAGGAAGAAGATGAATTCAACGCTACTTCACCAGTAAGAGTATCAGTATTGAGATCTTCGACACCCAATAGTCAAGTAGGAGAACACAGTTTGAGATTGAGGATGGAAAATCAATATAATACCTTGAGGTTACATGTGTTGCATGGAACAAGTAGAGATGATGCATATTATCATTGGTTGATGTGTGAGGAAATATGGTCTGTGAAGAGGATCACAAATGAAGCATCAAAGATTGTGCAACTGGAGACCACATTTAGGGACAAAGTCCTAAAATGGTATATGAAGTACAATGCCCTTGCGTCGGTGGGACATGCGAGGTTATTGAGAGAGATAAAGAGAGATTTGTTTAAGGGATTTCAGAAACGTAAGTCAGAATCTCATTACATTGCAAAGATTAAAGAGATTAAGCAGAAGCATGGAGAAATCGTGTGGGATTATGACCAATGGTTCAAGATTTTGTTGGATAGGTTGATGTTCCATATCCAGGATGTGCAACATGAAGAATGGTTCATTGCAAGGTTACTTCCCCATATATGAGTCCCACTCACCTAGTAGAAGGTGGTGACATAGGAAAAAGCGGTAGAAATTGCAATGTGCTTGGAGGCTAGACTAGGAGGAGGAGAGACATCAACAAGGTTGGCATAGGGACAGTCTCAGTTGGCCAACCCGACAATGCAATTGCAAGATATGGAAAAGGTAAAAGTCATGCGTGAGCACATATGGTGTACTAGGTGTCGGTTTGAGGGGCATCGTAGAGATGAGTGTCCTATACTTGGTAACTATGTGGCGACGAGAATGCCAATTCCATTTCCAACGGGGCCTCAAACAGAATGGTGCGGAATTTCCAGGCAGCAGGTCCATGTACCACACCACTGCCCAACATTGGAGAAATATCAAAAGATGCATCATACTTCATTTTGTGAATTCTACAAGTCCATGGGACATGATGTGAACAATTGTCAGTTACTCCAGCTGATGCAAGATTATATTCATGATGTATTTCAAGTACAAGAGGAACAAAAGTGTGGTGATCGTGGCGGTACAGAGAGAGGAATTTATAAGGGAGATCCCAAAGGTGCATATGGATGCGGTCGTGAACGCGACTATGGAGGGGGGGGGAGACCCCTTACTTGTTTTAATTGTGGAGAGATAGGTCATGTGTCAAGGTTCTCACTACAACAAATCCCTGTGATTAGCTTTATTTTTAGCTCACTTTTTTGCTTCCACTGGCTATTTTAATGTATTTTTCTTCACTTTTTTGCCAAAGTCGGCGTTATTTATCGAGATTGCGTTATTTGCGTCGAGCAACCCAAGTTGCACCGACCATTCATCCCAATTCATGCACTCAAATACACTAAATTTCCACATTATTCTAGGCACTAATGGCTTGTTTTGTTGTGGTGTCTGTACCAAACCACGCACTCTTTGTGGGTATTGTTATAGCCTCAAGCACGTCACCGAGGACTGCCCCAATTTATTGAAGAAGTGGGAAGAAAATAATACACATTGCAATATGGTGCATGCAGAGTCATGCAAAAATATAAAAAAAAGAATGATGAAGTGGATGTATGGGTGATAAACTGCGGTGTAGCGAAGATGAGAATGGACTTTGAGCATGGTGAAATCTCAGGTCAAATGCCGAAGGGGAAGATAAAGAAAGCTATGCAACCCTCCCTAAGTTTGATGCTGCTCAACATAAGAAGTTTCTATACAATGCTTAGAGGTCCATCGAAGAATAAAGAGTGTGAGAGAAACTGCAATGCGCGACACAGAGGTCGCTTGAAGAGGCCAGAATTCATGAAGAAGTTCAACACACAACATAGAGGTCATTGGAAGAGGGTCATTCCTATGAAGAATTACAATGTGCGACACAGAGGTTGTTGGAGGAAGCTCGCGTGCACGAAGAAATACAATTCACGACATAGAGATCATTGGAAGAAGCACGTAGAAAAGAGGAGAAGCAACACGTTGAACACAGAGAAATTGAGGAACATGTGCACAAATAGTTGAAGCACATAGCATGCGAAGAAGAACTGCATGAGTTGAGTCATGAAACAAAAACTGAGGATCAAGTAAGTAACTTCTTACATTGTTTTTGAGATTGTTGAATGATCCTGATGTTGTGAGAAAGTTGACGCATATGTTAGCAACCTACATGGGGAACAAAGGATGGTAAGATCTATATCATCCCCCCCTACCAGAAAGGGATCTATGCCAGGTCAGTAAGAATAAGCGCACATGCATAGAATTCAAGATGACAGCTGAACTTGGGAGTTATGAAATGGATGGGGTCATGCTAGATTTGGATTTCGACATGAACATCCTACCAAAGAAGTCATGGGAATTGATGGGAAAACCAAGTTTGGTATGGTCACCCCTCTAGATGTGGTTGGAAAATCAATACATAATCTACCCTTTAAGATGATTGGAGCAAGTTGAGGTGAACATAGAAGGGGTAAAGACGAAGGATGATTTTGAAGTGATAGAGATTATGGATTATTCTAATCCCTACCCTTCCCTACTTGGCATTGATTGGGCCTTAGACAATAATACAGTGTTGAATTTGAAGAAGAGGCATATGTTGTTTGAGATGGACACCCTGTGCATGATCACACCTCTAGATCCTAATGAAGGGGACAGGTACAATGAGTCTATGGATGAAGATGCATAGAGATCTGTTATTGAGAACATCTATAAGATCATAGGGCGCGGGGAAGATTATATCAATCCCACCGTGGATGGAGAACTTAGTTAGCAAAGTGTGAAGACATATGATATTGATTCTGATGATGTCTTAGAGAGGTGGTAGAAGAATATGTATGAGGTCCCTACTCGTAGATGTGCATAAATAAGTAAAGCGGTATGCTAGATTGGCTCTGAACTATATGATGCATCACACTTTGATGGGACAAGGTCGGTGGAGGCCTTCTTGATACAAATGGAGAAGAGTGCTTTGGAATATCGGTGTGTGCAGGCTATGGATGTCGTAGTATGAGGTACACATGCACATTGTTGGGAAACACACCATGCAACTCTACACGATTAGGCGCACATGGCTGAAATGATCAAGGTTAGGTTCCGACCGATCTCTGACTTTGAGTTGGCCAATCGATATAAGGGCACTAAATATCCTCATGAGCACATTCACTACTGTGAGAGGTGATGGAATACCAATAATATTCCTCACACCCAATGGGTCCATCAGTTCATTTATATTATGGATATGGTTCATGGGAGCTAATATATCTAGGAAGAGATCTGGAGGAAAACAATCGACTAGGTTCAGGTAAGCACTCAGTTTTGCTCAACATTCTGCTTTAATTCTCAAAGAGAGGCACTCTTCTTGATTAAGAACTTTATATTTCATTGTCAGTCGAATGATGTCACGCCAAGGTTAGTATGTTTGTATCATGAGCCAATAGAAAAAGCAAAAGAGGTTGTCCATTGTTGGAAGGTCGACGTGGATGATATTGACGACGAAAACCCCCGAGGCACACAAATAAAAGAGTCTAAGGGTGAGCATGTAGTTGAGGAGAAAGTGTCAGAGATGAATGTGCTAGACTATGGTGGCCAAATTAAGACAAAGAAACATAATATTGGCATTGAGGAAGCACCCAAAATGGACATCATCAGGGATTATTGGGATAAGGAGACTGTCACCCAGGTCGTCAGTCTACTCAAGGAATACGAGGACTTGTTTCTCGTAGTTTCTCAGAAATGAAGGGAATCACATGATCATTGGGTGCTATGAAAATTCAACTCAAACTAGACGTCGAGCCAGTCAAGCGAAGACCGTACCCATTGAAATCCAAGTATAAATAAAAGGTGTTAAAGGAACTAGATAGGATGCTCGATGCTCGAATAAGATTGGATTAGTCCCATGGTGGTGCAACTAAAGAAGACGGGTGACATTTAGATATGTGTAGACCTGTGAAGCCTTAATGCAACCTATGTCCACGACCCTTTCCCTACACCTTTCACCGATGAGGTTCTAGAGAAAGTTGAGGGATGAGAGGCCTACTCATTTACAAATGGATTTTTTGGGTATCATTAGGTTTGGATCGCAGAGGAGGATAAAGACAAAATCACATTTGCGACAGAGTGGGGTTCTTTTTCTTATACAATGATGCCATTTGGATTGAAGAATGCACCTACAATTTTCTACAAGATTGTGGTTTCAACCTTCATAGAATTTCTCCATGAGTTCCTTGAATTTTATTTGGATGATTGGACATTATCAGTTTGCTAAAGGAGCACATTCAAGCTGTTCATTTGATGTTGGATCAATGTCACCAACTCCAAATTTATTTGAATTTGAAAAAATGCATCTTTTGTACACCTTTTGGAACACTGTTGGGGCATGTAGTTTGTAGGGATAGATTATTAGTCGACCAAGCTAAGATTTCTAGCATACTAGATATGGTGGCTCCCACCTCGGTTTGTGAGTTGTCGATGCACGGATTATGCATGGATTTTCTAAGGGTCATAACTTTTGACTCAGTTATTCGTTTAGGCTGAAATTTTACAGGGAGTTGCATCTCGAAGAGTTCACTGTCGTGTCGATCTCATCCTTTAGATTGAACATCGCTTTGACACTTTTTTGGGGCCAAATTCCTCCATATAAGGCCTCAAATTGGGGTTTTAGTGTTTTTATGAAAATTTTTAAAATTTTAATTATCAGATATCTCTTAGTTTATGAACTTAATCAGAAAAGCGAGTTGAAAAATAGTGTTTCTATAGTTAGCTCTTAGTTATTGGTCATTTTTAGAGACATGCGAGAATTTCCTAAAATTAGTTATTTTTCTAAAATTAGCGTTTTTTCTAAAATTAATTGTTTTTTAAAATCTCAGATAGTAGTTATAAGGGGTTGAACTACCATTGTAATAGTTAGGGATGGAGAAGGAATAAAAGAGAGTTTTTTTCCATTCTCATGTGTTAGCATGGTTTTTAGGTCTTGTGAATGAATCCAAGTTTATTGGTTACATCATCTGGTATAAGAGCAGGAAGATGGCCAAGAGAGGACGAGGAAGAGAAGGGTATCTTGCTCAGATGCGTAGATATATGCAAAACCTCCAAAGGCAAGTAGAAGATATTACAAATGTGTTGGATAGTCAGAGAATAATACAAAGAGATGTGTCTGATGATGGGATAGTCCGAGGAGATGCAGAGCAACATACAAAACATGAAGAACAAGGAGAAGAACAATTAGAGCTCATGACTTTTGAATAAAGGATGGTTAGGGATCTAGAAGGGAGAAATGATAGAATCAAGATGTAAGTTTCAAAATATGCAGGGAATCTTAAACCAAAGGAGTTAATAGATTAGCTGAACTCCATGGAATTGTTTTTTGAATGACAGCCTATGCCAGAGGAAAAGAAAGTGAAATTTGCATGCACCAAGTTGAAGGGTCATACCATGATTTGTTGGGATCATGTGCAGAAAGACAGAGAAAAAAAAGGAAAAGACAAAATTAGGAACTGGAGCAAGATGGAAAAAAAATTGCGAGATTTTTTTTTGCCTCTGGACTATGCCCATACCCTTTTTTGTAAATTTCAGAACTTGAAGCAAAACATGTCCACCATGGAGGAACTCACAAACGAGTTTTATCAGTTGTCCATTCACGTGGATCACCAGGAAACTGATGAGAAACTAGCTGCAAGGTATGTGAATTGTTTAAAATTTTATATTCAAGATGAATTGAGCATGCATATGGTTCACAACGTGGAAGAGGCATACTAGTTATCCTTAAAGGCTGAGGAAAATAAAAACCGACAATTTTCTCAAAAGAATAGAGGAGCAAGGAGGAGTACATTGTCTGCCTCAAGGGGTGGTTTTAACTATGGAAGAGGCGAATCATCCCAAGGATCTGAGAAAACAAAAGATACTCGACAAGGTAACTTGAATCAACCACGAGGAAGGGGATTTCAGAGGGGTAGAGGTTACAGTGGTGAAAAAGGAGTACCTTCTATGTGTTTAGGGTGTGGTGCAGAGGGTCATTGAGTATTTGAATGCCCAAATTATAACATGCAAGAGCCGAAGCAAGGACAACAACCTAGTTTGAACTTGGTCCTTGCTGAGAATGGAGAAGAAGGAGTTGAATATGAAGTCTCGCATGATATTGGGGAGAGTCTCATGATACGAAGGTCAATGGTGATTTCCTAAAAAGAGTAAAGGCAGAGTAGTGGCAATGAAGATTCTTGGATTCAGACAAATATTTTTCGAACCAAATGCACTTCCAGGGGAAAGGTATGTCAAGTTATTGTTGATAGTGGTAGTTGTGAGAATATGGTTTCCAAAGAGATGGTAGATAAGTTGAAATTATGCTGTGAAACACATCCCCATCCTTACCAAATTGCATGATTCAAAAAGGTGAATGAAGTCACCATTAATAAAAGATGTTTGATCAAGTTTTCCATTGGTAAGACTTATAAAGATGAAGTATGGTGTGATGTTATTCCGATGGATGCATTTCATATGTTATTGGAGGTGCCTTGGAAATATGAAAAAAAAGTCGTGCATGATGGAGGGAAGAATACCTACACCTTTTGGAAGGATGGATTGAAAGTCATCTTATTGCCCCTTAAGGATGAGAGAAAAACTAAGAATATGTTGTCAGAAAGATAGTTTGTTAAGGAAACGAAGGCAACATGATTATACTATGAATTAATAGTGAAAAAAGGAGTCATGGAAGACGTACCAATTCCTAATGAAGTGGCCAAGTTACTAGAAGAACATGTTGATGTTATCCCTAATGAACTACATGATGGTCTTCCACCACAGAGGGATATTCAACATCACATTTATCTAATCCCAGGATCATCTTTACCTAATCAGGAAGCCTATAGGATGAGTCCTACACAACATGTAGATCTCAACCGACAAGTAACAAAACTTATAAATAAAGGTTTGGTAAGTGAAAGCATGAGCCCCTATGTTGTACCAACATTGTTGACTCCCAAAAAGGATAATACATGTAGGATGTGCACAGATAGAAGATAAATCAATAAAATTACCATCAAATATCGGTTTCCTATACCGCACTTGAACGACATGATGGATGTACTAGCTAGAGCTAAATATTTTAGTAAGATTGATTTGCGAAGTGGATACCACCAGATCCAAATTCGTGAAGGGGATGAATGGAAAATTTCCTTCAAGACCAGGGATGGACTATATGAATGGCTAGTGATGCCAATCGGGATGTCCAATGCACCTAGTACTTTCATGCGATTGGTGAATACTGTGCTTCGACCTTATATTGGTAAGTTTGTTGTCGTTTATTTTAATGACATCCTAGTTTTCAGTAACAACAAAGAAGATCACTTGCAACATTTAAAAATTATATTGGATGCATTAAGAAAACATCAAATTTATGCAAACCTGAAGAAATGTGGGTTCCTACAAGAAAGATTTGTATTTTTGGGTTTTGTCATCTCGAAAGGAGTGAAGATGGAGTCATAGAAGGTCATAGCAATTTTGGAGTGGCCTAGTCCTAGGAGCATAACAGAGGAAAGTCGTTTTCATGGGTTGGCTACCTTTTACCGAAAATTTATTCAAAATTTTAGCAGTATTGTAGCACCCATAACAGATTGCACCAAAGGCAAGGCATTCATGTGGACCAATGAAGCTGAGGAAAGTTTTAAGTTTCTAAATAAGAAGGTAACTAAGATGCCCATATTAGCCTTACCGGATTTTGATAAAGTGTTTGAAGTAGATTGTGATGCTTCACATGTAGGCATTGGAGCTGTACTTGGCCAAGTGGATAGACCAATTGCATTCTTTAGTGAAAAGTTGAATGAGGTAAGAAAGAACTACTCTATATATGATGTAGAATTTTATGAAATTGTGCAAACATTGCGACATTAGAGGAATTATTTAGTGCCAAAAAAGTTTGTGTTATTTATCGATAACATTGCATTAAATTATGTAAACACCCAAAAGAAATTGAACATTAGACATGCAAAATGGGTCTCTTTCTTACAAGGCTACATCTTTGTTCCGAAGCACAAATCAGGATGACAAAATCAAGTTGCAGATGCTTTGAGTCGGCACATTGTTCTTTTGAGAACCATGGAAAATCAAGTAATTGGGTTTGCTGCATTAAAGGATATATATTTGTCTAATAATGATTTTCAAGAGATTGTGGAACAATTGAAGAATCCAGTCCCTGGGAACATGGATCTTAATCAAGGTGAATATTTTATGAAGATGGCTACCTATTCAAAAGAAATAACTATGCATTCCAATTGATTCAATGAGGGAAAAATATTATCAGAGACCTTCACATTAGTGGTTTGGCGGGAAATTTTGGAGAGGATAAGACACTAGCCTTAATCGAAGATAAGTATTACTAGCCAAATATGAAAAAGGATATAACCAGGTATGTGGAATGGTGTAGCATTTTCCAAATGGCTAAAGGACACTCACATAACATAGGGTTGTATATGCCATTTCTAGTTCCCACAAGCTCATGGACAGATCTGAGCATGGATTTTGTGTTGGGGCTCCCAAACAAACAACGAGGTAATGATTCTATTTTTTTGGTTGTTGATAGGTTCTCTAAAATGGATCATTTCATTGCTTGCAAGAAACTAGTGATGCATTGAGGGTGGCATAATTGTTTTTTTTCCAGAAGTTGTTAGATTGCATGAGGTTCCAAAAACTATTACCTCTAATAGAGATACTCGGTTCTTGGGTCTTTTTTGGAGGAATTTATGGAAGAAAATGGGGACTACATTACAGTTCAACAATGCCTATCACCCCCAAACAAATGGGAAAACCGAGGTAATAAATCAAAGTTTGGGAAACTTGTTACGGAGCATTGTTGGAGAGAAGCCCAAGCAGTGGGATTTTGCTTTACCTCAAGCATAATTTTTCTACAATAGTCCAGTGAATAGATCTACAGGTAAATCTACATTTAAGGTTGTTTACGGTAGAAATCCTATGGGTGTCCTAGATTTGGTGCAACTACCACTTGGGGGTAGGATTAGTGATGATGGGGAAGCATTTGCAGAACACATTCAACAATTGCAACAACAGGTGAGAAAAAAACTGCAGGCTAGTAATGAACATAACAAAATTATAAAAGATGCTCACCGACGATACTAGGTATTTATTTAAGGTGATTTGGTGATGGTTTATTTATGGAAAGAACTGTTTCCTAGAGGAACCTACCACAAATTGAAGTATAAGAAAATCAGTCCTTGAAAGATTCTCAAGAAAATCAACAACAATGCTTATAAAGTCAATTTACTAGCTAATCTTGATATCTCCCCCATGTTTAACATTTCAGATTTGTATATCTTCCATGGAGACGATATGGGTGATGATAGTGAGGTAAAGGTGGATTGGAAACAAGCCATACCGAGCAAGAAAAAGGAAAATATTGCACATATTTTTGATAAGAAGACCCTTCATACTTGACAAGGCCAATACAACCGATATATGGTCCAGTGGGAAGGCGTAGCACCGACAAAGAGTACATGGATTACAAAGGGGGACTTGCTGAACCTAGATCCCGGTAAGTGGCAACAATTTGAAGACAATAACTTGCAGGAGCTGTGTTCTTTTCAACAAGAGGAGAATGATGTAGGGATTATGCAAGGATTTTTCGAGGGTCATATCTTCTGACTCGGTTATCCATTTGGGCTAGAATTTTATAGGGAGTTGCGTCTCGAAGAGTTCACTTCCATGCCATTATGATCCTTCAACTCGAACATTGTTTCGACACTTTTTCGGGTCCAAATTCCTTCATATAAGGCCTCAAATTAGGGTTTTAGTGTTTTTATGGGAATTTTTAAATTTTTAATTTTCAATTACTGCTTAGTTTATGAACTTAATCAGAAAAGCGAGTTGACAAATAATGTCTCTCTAGTTAGCTCTCAGTTATTGGTCAGTTTTAGAGTCATGCAAGAATTTCCTAAAATTTGTTGTTTTTCTAAAATTAGCGTTTTTTCTAAAATTAGTTGTTTTCAAAAATCTCAGATAGTAGTTATAAGGGGTTGAGCTTCCATTGTAATAGTTAGGGATGGAGAAGGAATAAAAGAGAGTTATTTTCCATTCTCGTTTGTTTTCATGGTTTTTAGATATTGTGAATGAATCCAAGTTTATTGGTTACATCAGTCACGCGAAACATTGGGTCATACATGATATTAACAATGGTTCATTCAGAACTATGCGAAAGTTGCAGCCCCCTTGGAGAAGCTTTTGCACAAAGATACCAAGTATATATGGACACAGGACTTCCAGGAAGCCATGGATACTCTAAAAGAGAAACTAGTCACTGCGCCAATTCTAGTCTTTTTCGATTGGTCTAAGCTTTTTCATGTCATTGTAGATGCTTTTTCCATCACGCTGGGAGCACTTCTTGCGCAGTCGAGCATAGGTAATATTGACCATCCGGTTTATTTTCCATTCGCAAGTTGTTTGATGACGAAAATAACTATACAACAATCGAGTGCGATGGCCTCACTATGGTTTATGCCTTGAAAAAGTTTCGCCATTACTTGTTGGGGATGCCTTTTCATTTCTTCATTGACTATTCCATGCTCAAGTATTTGGTCAACAAGTCAGTATTGGGAGGAATAATATGTCGTCGGTTGTTTCTCTTTCAAGAATTCAAGTTCAAAGTAATCATCAAGCCTAGGAAATACAATGTTGGATTGGGTCTTCTGTCATGGGTTGAGTTTGGTGAAGCTAGTCAAAGTCTCGACGGTGAGCTCCCTGATGTGTTGAAGTAGTTCCTGATCAATTAGTTGAGATGATTGAATTCCTCACATTAGGCTCCCACAGGGTATACTCTAGCACAATGACGTCAACTAGTGACCCATAGTGAAGACTAACAATTGATTTCCGAACAACTGTATAAGCTAGGAGTTGATGACATTCTATGTAGGCGTTCCTTATAAGATGAACAAGACCTCATTTTGTATGAAGGACACAAGGGTATTGCAGGGGGCACAATCCAGGTAAGGCCACTACGTAGAAGGTTTTGCGTGCAGGGCTTTGGTGGTCGTCACTCTTTGTCGATGCCAAGGAATATTGTAAGCACTGCGACATCTACCAACAAATAGGAAAGCGTTATCCCAGAGATGAGCTCCCTCTGGTTCTAATTACAATATTGGAACCGTTCGAAAAAATGGGAAATTCATTTTGTAGGTCCCATCAACCCTCTCGCACGTCGGAAATGTGCACACTTTATTATTACTGCCACTGAATATCTAACAAGATGGGCTGAAGCTGCATCGGTTAAGGATTGTATAACAGAAATGGCGGTGTGATTCATTTTTGAGAATGTGATTACTAAATTCGGTTGTCCAAAGGTGTTGATGAGCGACCAAGGCTCACATTTTCTGAATGAGACCATTCGAGAACTCACTCAGGAGTTCATGATCCATCACCAAAAGATCACTCCCTATCATCCTCAAGCCAATGGTATGGTTGAAGCTTTCAATAAAATATAAGAACATGCATTAACCAAAGTTTGTAATGTGGAGCATATCGAACAACGTGCAAATGGTTGATGAAGCACATCCCATTCAGATTGGTCTACAATAAAAAGGAAATCATGTTGCTAGAATTCATTGTTCCTAGCCTCCGTGTTGCTCTAGCGCACTCGTGTTGCTCTAGCGACTCAGATGACAGATGAACAGTCCCTTGAACAAAGGTTAGAAGAACTCATGGAACTAGAAAAGGACTGTATGATGGCAGGATTTAGCTAGGTGGTCGAAAAGAAAATACAAAAGGCATGGCCTGATCACAACATCTTCCATAAAATACACCACCATGGATCTTTGGTCTTGTTATATGGCAACAAATATTTACAACACCCTGACAAGTTATGTATGCATTGGTTGGGTCCTTTCTTCATGGTCTATATCAACGAAGTCGATATCGCCAAGATGGATACATTATAGGATCAACCGCTCAAGGGACTAATTAATGGCAGTATCTTGAAGGTGTACTATGACCCGCAAGGGTCACCCGTCACTTAGCTCCCTTTCTCAACCCTGAAGTTCTGTAGAGTAGGGTTAGAATAGGATGTACAATAGGTAGAAGAGTACATAATTGGAATAATTTTCCTTTTTTTCCGTGCAACATACACTCCAGTCACACAGGTGGATTATATAGATTAACAGATTTGTAGATTCCCAAGATGTCCATTTCAGGTTGAAGTTATGGCCTACGTACAAGATAGTGGCTTGAGCAAGGGATTCACATGGGACTGGATTGAGCTACCTGACACTACATTACTTTGAAGGGTCAAGCAATCCACTGTAGCTAAATCACTCACTGCCTTGACATGTAAGTAATCATGATGCCACATTCAAAAAGGCACATCAACAATACGATGGGTCTGAACCGTTATCTCCTCACTTGTGGGGATTTTCCGAGACTCTATTTTTATTCTCCAATCAATCACATTGGTTGATTCTTTGTCTTATGTCGACTGCCACCTAGGATCATTTTCCACTTTATATATATCCGCTTCCTCCCATGCAATCATTGGAGAAATTATCCACATCCGATTCTCTCTCGCCCCCGCTCATCACCCACAACCCTGTTTTCTCCTTGCTCATTGTTATCTTTCTTCTTTCCATCGTTCTTACCATTTCTCGGTTCAGGTTCCCTTTCATGGCTCAAATTCACAGACATTTTAGGATTTACACTTCCCAGTTCAGCCAGGTAGCCTAAGAAACCACAATCCATTTTTCATGAAGATTGACACTTGGTCATTAGTTTCTAGGCAGAGGTCCCACTCTCTTATTCTCCAAAAAAACACAACCACAAACCCCACAGTTCTTTAACTATGCTTCGAAGCTGCAAAAATACACCATCTCTCTCGGCCCGAAGCTAGTTTTCCTGTCACCATGGATATTCACCTTTTCTAAAGTGGATATCCCAAGGTCGCGAGCTATTCGTTCCACTGGGATAGGAGGTACCTGTCTTCCATACTGTATTGCCAGAACAAAGAGATAAGGAGAGGATGATGCTCTCTCTCTTGATGGAGCTCTTCCTCGAGATCTACTTCTTGTAGGTCAACGAGTAATTGGGCTAAGTTCTAGCTATATCGTTTAGACCAGTTAGGGGGTTCATTTGTGGATGATGTGCTTTAATCAAATCCCTCATTCATCACCACAAACACCCTCAAAGATAAAGAGTTTGAGAATCCATCCAAATGAATTCCACAACCATCGGTTACCTTGTGGTCTGCTCGACTCATTCCATGACATTTGTCGGGTTGCAACTACAGCCTCGATAAATGATTTGCTCTTACTCAAACCCAACTACAACCACAACCTGGTTTGATGATATGGTCTATCACTGATGATGATTGTCTCTTATTCAATTCCCATATCAGATACTCCATGAGGCAGTTGGATCGAGGACAAGCCAAGTAATAGTGGTGGGGCCCTGTTTGCACCCAAAGGTTTGGGTAAATATCGTACATGCACAAACGAAGTTGTGCACACTCATTTCAATTTTTCGCGCACTCAAGCATTTTTGCAAGGGGTAAGAAGAGGTGCGCTCACCAAATCAAGTTTTGTTAATGTGCACTAGTTCTATTTCTACCAATGCACGTCAGTCTGAGTTTTTTGATGCGTGCCATAAATCAAGAAGACAATGCATGCATGCCAGAATCAAGAAAATAATATTCGGAAAATATTTTTGAATGGTTACTACAAACGACATGAGGGATCATGGAGTAGTAAGAAGATGGGATGACAAGGTAATTGAGATTTCCATGATTCCAAAGAGGCAACGTGGAATGCATGTGGGTGACAGAAGCATGCAATACTAGTTGTCAGTTGAGCAAGTGGAGCAGAACTGAAAGCGACTGAGCGCTAGAGCAAAGATGGATAAAAAATAAGAAATGACAATAGAAAGAGAGTTGGTTAGCTCATTAGTTAGTTGGTTGTTGATGTTGTTGTTCATTATTGTCTTGGATCTCGCTCTAAGCATATGGTTTTGTAATGTATCTGGTTATAAGTCCGAGTATGTCATCTCTATAGAGTCTAAATAGAGGTTCATGATGTGATGTAATGTAACAATGAGGAATTGCATAAAAGAGTAAGGCCATGTTGTTGTCAATATATGAATTACTTAATATATGGTTGTGTTGAGGGAGTGAAGATAATAAAGCTGCAATGATTCTGGTCTCATGATGTATTACTCTTGTGTTGATTGTATGTGTTTGTTTATACTATACATTGTTAAATGTTAAAGTAATCTTCAATGTATTCTATGAATATCATCCTAGATGGATCTTTGTGTGTTTAGTCCTTCATCCCTGTCACAAAACTAGATGGTCTTTGTGATCCTCATGGTGTCTCAGGTGATACCTTCTTCAGTCTTTGGCTGAGGATTGATATGTCGATGCCTTGGAGTTTTTTTTGGTCAAAATCTAGATGAACTCTGGGTCTTCAAACCCCCAATGTTAAGAAGGATGTGTGCAAGTGTGAAACATGCCCAACACTCTATGAGAACATTATTTCTAAGTTCATGAATAAAGAGGGTTGGTCAAAGGAAATTAATTATGACATAAGGGTTAAGAAAGGTTGTCCCTTTTCCTCTACCCTTTACTTATATTGACAAATTAGAAGCATGTTTGGAAGAAGTGGGTTGTGTTAATACTACTTTAGATAGAATAATCATCATCCTTCTTCTTTACATTGGTGATATAGTTCTTCTGGAAAGGTGCCCATCCGACCTTCATAGGCAACTGAGAATTCTCAAATATTTGTGTTCCAGTATGGGTACATCAATAAGTACCGATAAGACAAAGTTTATGATAATTAAATTCAATAAGATCACTTACGCTAATTTTGTGTACGAAAATAACGACTTAGAGGAAGGTAATTCAAACAAGTATCTTAACTAAAACATTGCGAAAAGGGTTAATGAAGGATGGAAAACCTATTTTGTTCTTGAGAACAATTGCAAGTCAACAGATTTATGGTTCTATGAAAATAAAATTCCTCTTTGAGACACTTGTGACTTTAGTTATCTTATGTGGATGTGAAGTTTGAAGATGCAACATCTCTAGATAATCTTGGAGGAAAATTGAATAAATTCAAAATTATTTTGTAATTTATAATCTTAAAATTAAAAGCAATGCAATACCCTATAGAATCCTCCTCCAAAAATCTTGTCTTCCACCGATTTAGAGCGTGCCTATGATTAGGCACCTAATGTACAAGCATAAAACAACTAACTTGAAAGACAAGAAGCTTCCTAGCATTGCTTCAAAATCCAGTCAAAGTAACTTGTGGCTTAAGAGAGGGTGGAATAGAGATGTTAATTATTGGATAAACCATTGGAGAATAGAAGAGGAGCCCACTCCGCAGAATATTAATACCATTAAAAATACTATCACATCTAAATCTAAAGAGAAATTGTAGTGCAATGACGAAATAGAGAATAATAAAAAATTGTGTACTATAAAGAGATCATTAACTCCAATGTACAAGATCAAATGCATCTTTAAACTATATCTAACTTAAACAAGAAATGATAACGTTGTTAAAATGAATAATGAACTCTCATGAGCTTCATAGTGAAATTAGGGCATTGGACAAATCCTAAAACTTCATAGTATGAAAGAATTTGTTATATTTATGATACTAAGAAGGTGGAGGATGAAAAACACTTTCTCTTAGAATGTCTTGCATATTCTCATATTAAATATCATTTTCATAATATTTGTAACAATACTCATCTTCATAACTTTTTCACTCATCAAAACCAAGGAGATTTTTTTTCACAATAATGGATATCATGTATATTGGAAATTTTTGTGGTTGAAGTAAATAGTTGTGTAATATAAGAGTAAGAGAGATGGTTGAAGCTAAATGTCCAATATTCCAACTTACCTAATTATTTTTCTATAATATCTAGATTATTTCTATCTCTGCCTTTAAAAACCTAACAAGTGTAATGTAATGCCTTGCGCATTGGTGAAATAAGTAAACTGTCGATGATTGCAACTATGTGAGACATTCTCCAGCTTACAAACCTGTGAGATGTGGATCATTGCAACTATGTGAGTCTTTCTCCACCTTACAAACTTGAGAGAAAGCCCCTAAGAAGGGTACGTGGTTCCTACCTGAGACAGAGCTGGAACGTAGAGATGACCTCCTCCATTCAGAGAGTTGAGAAGAACTCCAGATGATTATCCAGTGGGAAAGGCGATCTGTTGAGTTAGACGTGCCTGTGGCTGAGCACAAGGTGAACGTGTGAAATCCCAAAGTGTTGGTTGCATCGTCATGTGAACATAAATGAAGATGATGTATTAGCCTCCTCTGTGCAGCAGAGTTGACGAGAAACTCTAGATGATTCTCCTGTATGAGGCATTGGGAAAGAAGGTATGTAGAGTGGACGTGCTTGTGGACAAGCACAAGTGAACGTGTGAAGATCTGGTTCTTCTGTGTAATGCAGTGAGCCAGAGATATGGACATCCCTATGGATGTGCCCCTAGTGGACGAGCACTAGTGGGTGTACAAGATCCCTTGCTATATTGTTCAAGAGTCAGACCTGCCTGTAACCCTAATTGTAATGTAAAGGGTATAGTTTGGCCCTACCTTGATGTGTCTGGTAATTAATGTAAAAGATAATTAATATGGTTAATATTAATTATAGTATTAGCTTAGTGAGGTCGGCCCTCTTGTGCCAATAGACACTTCTATTGACAGGTTTAGGTTAGTATAAGTAAAGGTAATTTCCACATCGAGGAAACATATCTTTCATGTGAGTTTGGAAATTTCAGCAAGTAAACCTTCTTGGGAAAAGTGCACACCTCTCTTGGGTGCTAGTCTTCTAGGGTTTGAGCACCCTCTTATGTGCTAGTTTTTCTTGGTGGTGAAGGTCTTTCTCTTGAATAATATAACAACGGATTTGGCTGGGTTTTCTTCCCTTGTTGAGAAGAGTTTCCCAGGATACTTCTTGTGTTCTTGTGCATGGTGCTTCTTCTTGTGATCTTGGTTGCTGTAACATTGATGGTTATGGTTAAATGATAAAAATGGAATGAACTTCATGCTTAACCTTGCTTATTGAAAAATCAACATAAACAACACGAAAAAACATGAGGAAATAGGACCAAGAAATTATTAAAATTCTTTCCCATGCCAAGGTTCTTCATGTAGATGCTTCATGTGGATCCGTCTCCATCTCCAGGCATGATCTTCTCCTTTCCACTATTGGTGACAATGAACATCTCACCTATACCATCCATTATGTCCAAGTCTTGAGCATGTCACTACCTCTCATTGTCCTTTGAGGTCATACATAGATCACATAGAGTGAGGTCCATGTTACAGTTGATATCTAAAGAGGGGTGAAATTGTAATTCCAAAGGTAAGCCCAAGTGAACTACTATTCACTCCATAAATGATTGCAAATACCTTACCTTCATATCGAGTTATAGATATTGGATTTTATTTATCCCCATAAAGGCCTTCACTTCTCTTTCCCATTTCAAAATCTCCAAGATGTGCCTCATGGATTCAACTACACAATTATCTCTAGAACTATGCTCCTTTATATGCATTAGACTGGCGAAATCATCCTTCCACAAGTTCATAATACTAAAATGGGCTTAAACCACTTCTTTCTAGTAACACTACAATATGTGCTTTACCTCATTCATTTCACACAGATACAACATCCTCTATGACTGTGGTAGTGTTTCATTAGATCCCACCTACTAACCAAATTCCTAGAGGAGTGTTCACCCATATGATTGGTGATAGAAATGAAGTCCCACCATATCACACACTCCCTCTAGGTGAAACTATGCACATTGGATAAAACATAAGATTCGACAGTAAATGATAAGATTCAAACCCATCACAACATACCCTGTAGAATATTCACCCCCTTCTCTTACCATGACCTTTTCCATAGGAGAAGTCCATTAAGACATTCCTGACTTTAATTGAACATGGAATTATCCCACACACACCCCTATCCACCAACAACATATCGAATTTAATCGATCATGCCTTTGGGATAGGGATAACTATGTGAAGGTGACACCAATGCATTACGTCCTTTCCCTTTTGAGATTGCATGCCCCACCGCTTGTTTAGTAGAAGAGCTCCTGCCATATTAATAAATGATTACTGGGTGGTATGATTAGAGTGTCCCATTTTATATCTCAACCTCCCTCAAATATTTTAATCCCCCTATTTTCTTATGCATTGACATGCTTATTTTGATCACGAAGGATATGGAAACATTCAACTTTTTCAAAGTCTCATATTTTTGAAGTAATCCTCTAGACAAGTCTTCCCAATTTGATGTATTTTTGGAAATTTTTTTATATGAGAAGAGTTTAAACAATCAATCCAAGATCCCCCACCACCATTGGTCTCCTAAGACCTTTGGATTTCAAAATTAGGAGTCTCCAAAGAAGAGCTAGAGCTTTAGCCTCATTGTTGTTTGAGGTCCCTATTGTTGGGTTAATCTTGACTTGGTCATAGAGTCATTGATTCGATCATTGTTAGGTTTACTGTTAGTTTACGGGCCCATGGTATTGGGTAACCCATGGTATTTGACCATAGTATTTAATATGAGTCTTTACCTGTTTTTGCATCACTATCTCCACTCCATGGATGTCTTTGCATGGATATGCATCTCCATGAATATCTGCACATGACTATCTCCACTCCATGCATGTATTTACATGGCTATCTTGAGGCCATGCATGTCTTCACATGGTTGTCTCCACTCCATGCATATCTTTGCATGGCTATCTCTAGGATATGCATGTCTTTGCATTGTAATATAATTCTAGTAAAGGAATTAGGGTTGTAATTGGTGAAGCTTATTGAATGGCTTGAGATACTCCATTGTAATAAGCCTCAATTCACCAGTGTGGCCTGGTTTAGCTGGTTTGGCCAAGGTTCTTAATATATATTTATTAGGTGTTGGTTTTCCTGGTTAAGGGTTTTTAGGATAAATATTATCTCTATGGGCATGTATTTCGTGTTGTGTTATTTCTCTCTCAATTTTTAACATGGTATCAAAGCTGGGCAGACCTGGACTCTCCAATGAGAGTGGCCTAATATTGAGATCCATGCTTATGAAATTGTTGGTAAAGTGAGTGACACATGGAAGAAAGATATTCACAAAAATTGAAGTGATGGTTCATGTATTTATGAACCATAGTGAATGACACATGGAAATGGAGCATAAGCAGAAGCACATTGAAGATGAAGTACTCAGTGAATGAGTACTACTTTGGCTCACTATATTTGGTGTAAGGAGGGATGCTGGTAAAGAAGTTGGTGAATGCTTCTTCCATCACATGCTTGGGCATATATTGGTAAGATAAGTGCTTGGTCTATGTAATTGTATTTGGAGTAGTAGGGATTCTTGCAATGAAATAGGTTGATGTTTCATAGCATCATGTGCTCAGGCATACAATTGTAATTATTTTTATGGAGTTGGATTTTATCACATGTAAATGGGCATATGGTTGTAAGACCTATTTAGGCATGCATATCCCTAGTTTGATGGTTCACCAATATAAATTCTAGACATAGACTTAGGTATATGGGGCATGTTGTATTCCTGATACCCGATTTATAAACTTAGGGGGGTAGGTGTTTATCCCAAGTCAAGTTTAAAAGGGGTAATGTTGGGTAATCTTGAGTTGTTCATAGAGTTGTTGATTTGGTCATTGTTGGGTTTACCATTAGTTTCTGGGCCCATGGTATTTTTCCATAGTATTTAATGTGAGTCTTTGCATGTCATTGCATGACTATCTCCACACCATGCACATCTTTGCATGTTTATGCATGTCCATGCATGTCTTTGCATGTCTTCCCATGGCTATCTCCACTCCATTGTAAGGAGCCTCAATAAGCCTCAATTGGCTGGTTTGGCCAAGGTTCTTAATAGATATCTATTAGGTGTTGGTTTTCCTGGTTAAGGGTTTCCATGATAAATATTCGCTCTATGTGCATGCATTTCATGTTGTGTTATTTCTCTCTTAGTTTTTAACACCTATCCCCCATGCAAATTCAAGTTTGGATTTCCTTTAGAATAATATATGAACCCCCCTACACATTCCCTCTCGCAAAACCAAGTGTTGATGCCTAAGTGGTCTTCAAGCAAAATCATTGAAAACACCCTTCTATGGTTCTCAATGAGAAGAATGGGATGGAACCTCGGTTGTGTTTAAAGCCCTAAACTAATTGGCCACATTGTCAAATTGATTGGTCAGCTGAGTCAATGGATTTGTTGCTCTTAAGGGTACTAGTTCTCATGTTTAAATGTGCAGGTTAATTTTAGGATGGGCCTTAGGTTAGTGGTTGATTTCTTTTAGATGAGATATCAATATGAAAATATTATCCTAACAATAATGCAAAGCAATTTGAAAATTAACTTATGTCAATGAATGCATGAAAAGTTAACTGTTGAAATAATTATCAAGTACTATAAATCATATCTAAAAGTGATCGAAAGCCACAAAATAATCAGTTATAAATCAAAATAAACATGCTATAAAATGCTACCATAACAACCATTACTTGTTATGTTGGAAATCAATTAAAACTAAATAATCAATATTAATCTATCTATAAATTAAAAGTATAATGTAGTAGAAAATAAAACTATTATAAAATCATATGAAAAAATCATATATACAACAATTAAAGAAAAGCCAAAGAGGACTAATCATTCAGACAAAGAACAAAGAAAAAATGAGATCAAATAATGTGTGTGTGTGTGTGTGAGAGAGAGAGAGAGAGAGAGAGAGAGAGAGAGAGAGAGAGATGCACAAACCATGATTTTATTGATCAAATGTATATGCAACCAAATAACTCTAATAATCCTAGCAACAAATTTGTCTTTATGTGTACAAGATGTTTCTAAAACCATATGTTGTTCATAACATATAAAAACCTAGGCTAGGTAAATCCTGAGATAGCATGAAGCTCTTGCCAACTTTACACTTAGATTATGTTAAGGGAATCTTCCTTCATGAGAGAATTAGTCATATAGATAATTGTACATTCATGAGGCAAATCAACCTATGTTACCTCTTGAGGGAAGCACAATGGCTTTCACCCTTAATGTTGGACCTTAAGTTGTGGCCTTCTTGCCATTGGTAGCATTGTCAAGCTATGAAAGGGCTAAGAGAATGAAAAATTGCATGAAGTAGAAATGGAACAAGAATTTTACCTACTCTCTCTTTATCCCCCTTCATCAAGTCCTCCTCCTCCTTTATTTTATAAAGGGTCAAGTGGGAAAGTGAAAGATCACCCATGCCCTTTGATTTTCCTCCAAAAAATGATTTTTTAGAGTATTAAAGTCTTAAATTATTCTACAACAAGAAGTTGGAAGTCCAAATGTGGTCAAAGTCTCCAAGGTCCTACACCACATATAGTGTCACTCAACTAACATGCATTTCTAACTATTTTATCTTCATAAAATGCAAAATTTCCTTCCGTTCAACCACATATAACTAATAATTTAAAAATCACTATGTACATAACTTTTTAGACAAAAGTAAATATACATATATAAATATAACCACGTGTTCTGAACTATTAATAATTGTCAATTGTCACTATCACTATCACTATCACTAGTTGCTCATAATATTTCATTATATATATATATATATATATATATATATATATATATATATATATATATATATATATATCAGTCAATGATATTATTGCCTCATCGTTAATTATATACCATTATATTTCAATCAAGGCATGATCACTAATGAACACCACTCTCAAATGGAGGTTACTCAATTGTGATAGTGGCATGAGCATGACTCATCTTTGACTTTAGTTTGTAAAGGGGTGGGCTTGGAGGAGTTCCTCCATGTCCATTCATTTCAAAACTCAACTTATCATTCACATATGCGATGTAATAATTCATTTGTTTTTCTATTACAATAATGAATGCAAGCCTGCAATGAATTATAACATAGAAGGGTATGTGTGCACATGCATGTGATAACATAGAACTAAAGTCAAGGAAGGTGCATAAAGGAAAATTGCATGTTAGACAACCATCTCGAGGATGCCACGCACATGATCTAGTTCTAAAAACAATAGTCTTAGGATGTTGGCTTATTTGTGTCACAATAGGGACATCATGGTATTAGACACTAATAATGCTAACAATCAAGCTACCAATAGGCTGCCAACACTCATAAAACATATTATTTCTTCCAAACAATATAAATGCAATGCTATGACTTGCATTTGATACACTATTAGCCTTGGAATAGCTTGTGTTTGGATATATCTTTCATTCATAAAATTTGTTTATTCTTTGTATACAGATACAAGAATTAATACAATCAATTTTTCCAACTAAGCCTTTAGGATACACTATGCCTTCCTATGCCTTCCTTGGATAACATTCATATTTACAAGCATGAAAAAGGTGTTGAGGAAAATTTGCAGGAATTTGTGCTTCAGTCAATTATGCAAAATGGAAGCTTATAGGTTATGTCATCTACAACCATGAATTTGTGCAAGGAAAAACATTCTTCACATTCTCATCTTCCTCATTCACTCAAACACCACAAATTTCTTCCTCTAAATATATTTGCAAAAGATGGCCCATCATGACCTACAACTCAAATCCCAAGGGGAAAGTTCTATCATGATGTAATTATTTACAAGAATACCCAACTCATAGGTTGACACTTCAAAGCCAAGGACTATGTATGCTTGGAGAAAACCCTTGTTACAACTCATTTCAAACAACAAGCACAACAAGGTACAATATCAATGCATGGATGCCAACAAACTCTAGCACAAGGATGGGTGAAAATACAAGCAAAGATACAATAGTTTTTTTCGGTGTTTTAATGACTCCAACAAGTATATGAAATGAAGATTTTGGTGATCAAATAAAGGATGAAAATGGGTCAATGATCAGAGTTTTAAAACCCGTGAAAATACCCACACATATTGCCACATGTTCCTGCAAACATATGGGTTTTTTCTTCTTCATTTACAACCATGTAAAATTGGCAAAACATTGAACCATTGCTTGGTTTCTAGCATCAAATATACTGCAAGTTGAAATCCGTGGCAAACAATGGAAATGGATTTGAATTGGGAAAGGTAAAGGATGAGTTTAGCAAGACTAGAATGACCCCAACTATGTTATAAGACGATGTATTTCAAGCACACATATAAAAGAGGAAAAGACATTTATCATGGCCAATGGACCTACATATTTTTCCTTCTTTTGTGGTTTTGTGTCATTCAAAATTAAGCTTTTCATGGTTGTTTCAAGTCTTCTTCCCAGCGGTGGGGAAACAACTTTAATGGGATGAAATCTTTCACTTGAAAACAACCCCAAAATTCATATGAGATAGTACTCAATGGAAGGAGAAGAAAACCAATTTCAAGCAAATAAAAAAAACCCTTCTTCCAACAAAATCCAAGAGCAAATGGCATGGAGCATTCTCCTCTACTTACAACTTAAGAATTGCAAGCTTTTAGTAGATTCTAGGGTTCCCATGAACAAGGAAAAACACCCTAAATTAGTGTTTTGGGAGGCTACTCGAGCTGGTTGAGTGAGAGTGTGACTAGGGCAAAGCTCAATCCAAAATATTAATGTCAAATGTAAATCCTCAGATCTGCATGGATGGTTGAGATCACATCACAATTTGAAAGAAATGGTTTACCCAATGAATATGCTTGGGTGGAGGTTTTATGCACCAAGTTTTCAACACTTATGCACTTGCAATAGTTTTTAGACTATTGACATACCTATGTGCCATTCAAACCTTAATAAACACTTCAACCATACAACAACACTTCGCTTGTAACTCATTTGATTGTGATGAGTTAACTTTGCTTGTTTTGATGGCAGATGCCATAAGAAGAGATGGGCCACACATCCTTTCTAAAATTTCCAATCACATGAACCAAATTGACCATCATTATATATTACATGCAACCTGTAAGTATAAAAATTGAGCATGATCCATCATAAAGGAGTAAACCATCAATCATCATCATCCATGATGAATAATGGAATCCATGACCCCCGAGAGATACCATATAATACAACGCATTACATCATTATGGGATCACCACACAATCATAAGCATGAGAAAAATAAATCATAGACCATCAACCAATAGATGTCTTGAGTTATGAATACACATTAAGATCATGACATCCTAAGGTAACATATGGGTTTTATAGCATATTTTATGAGGAGGATTCTACTTGAAAGAGAGAGATATCTAAAGGAAGGTCCAGTTGTGAAGCCTTGTTCTTAGTTTAACAAAACGTTTCCTCTAATAGATACTTCCCCTTGCATTCTCTAAGAGGGGAATGCCCAAATAGAGGGAAGTAAGGGAACCAATGTTAAATCCTAGTCATATGCTTATGTCTCTTTGAAAAACTTCTCATGTGTGAAAGAAGAAGATTGAGGATTTGGAGTCGTTGAGTAGGTCATGAGAGGTTAGGAATGAAGTGTCAAGAAAAAACTTAAAGGTTTTAGCTTCTCTAATGGAGGCTACACTTGATATAATTGTGTCGGCAACAAATTGGAGATGGGAGACAACATCACTAAATCATGAGAAAGAACAACCTTTTAGTTGTCTTACCATCTTGACATGATTGAGATTGTGGCTTAAAAATTCATCCATGAGAATGAAGATGAAAGGTGAGAGGGGATCCCCTTGCCTTATACCTCGAGAAGAGAAGAAAGGGTTGGAAGGGGAGTTATGGATGAGAATGGAGAAGAAATATAATTTTAGCATGCTCATTATCCAGTTGATCCAATCTTTTCCAAAGCCAAAGGCCTTAAGAATATATTTGATAAAGGCCTTATTGAGTCTATTGAAGGATTTGGACATGTCTAGATTGATCAACATCCTTAGAGAACTACCCATCTCCATGGTGTGGATTAGATCATAAGAAGAAATGATTCCATCCAATATTTGTCTTCCACTTACATATCCACCTTGCTATTTAGAGATAATCCTATCCACAAGTGGATTAATCTTATTTCCAGACACTTTGGAAATGACTCTATAGACCACATTGCATAGGGATATTGGCCTAAATTTTTCGAGGGTATTGGCCTGATGCTCCTTAAGAATGAGAGTGAGGAAGGTGACATTAAGGGCCTGTAAGATAATCCCCAAGGATCTGAAGTCTTCCATCATAGCCTGAACTATACCTAGGGAGGTAATATGGGAGGTAACCAATAGGAATGGGGTTATGTATTATTAGTGGAGGCCATTAAATGTAAGGTGGGCTAGGTCCACCATGGTACTAAGTAAGGCCCACTATGGTAGTTACATATAATAAATGGGTAGTTATAAATAATAAATAGGGTTTCTAGAAGATACCCGCTCTAGAATGTTCCTAGGATATAGAGAATTCTATAAAAGGAAATGTAAGAAATGTAATTGGCATGGTGAAGAATATTGTGAATGTACAAACAAGGATTGCTTGAGGAGTGTTATCCTTCCTTAAGGATTAATATATGGTGTTACCCTACTTCAAGGTTTTTCTCTATATTGTTGTGTTCAATATTGTGGTGAATGGTTTTGTGTATTATTGTTGAGATTATTGGTTATTTTTGAAGCATAGTTGTAGATTGGTATAGATACAAAACATTTGGTATCAGAGCTCTTTCCTTGGGCAAAGAAGGGAAGAAATTTTGGTTATTTTTGCGGATTTTTTTTAACAAAAAAGGGGGAGCCACACTTCAGACTCAAATATGAGACTTTCTACTCATAATTTTAAGAAAGTAATTGGATATCTAGATTCCCATAAAAAAATACCCAATTAAAAAAACAAAAACAAATCAACTGAAACGGAGTCTGGGAAGTGAAGTTATGAGCATTTTAAATTCAATAGTTTTTCAGGGTTTTTCTAGAAAAAGCCGTGCGCTTTGCATAATGCGTTATTTATAAACCCTAGTTCTATTTTGTGGGTTATGGACAACAAGATCCATTTTAATGGCAAATAGGATGGTCCTAGTATTGAATAATATATCAAAAATACAAAGTTATTCTCCTATGGCGAATTGTGATATGGGTACATTTAAGGGATGATGCTAGGGCATGGTGGCATGGACTTAACTCTGAAAAGATTCATGCAATTTCAGATAAAGAATATCATTTTTTTTTTAGACAAGTGGTCTTGTGCCAAGAATAAGGATAAATAATGCACCAAGGGTTTATTTTCATGTGGAAATTCTATATTACATGTTCTAGGACGTATTAAAAAATAAAATATCATTGTTTCTATTAACCCCAGTTGCAGGCATGATTTTATCAATGTTCAGTTGGTTAATAGATTGCAAGTTGCTACAAAGAATATTCAAAACACATAGGTTGAAGGTGAAAATATTCAAATCTTTAAAGCTTTGAAGATTACCATGGATAAATATGTGTTGCATTCAAATTTTTATGCTATGGATATGGATGAAGGGGATATTGTTCGTGGATAGAATCAATGGGTACCATTAATATTAATGTGCAAAAGAAGTTTTTAAAGTTGTGGTACAAGAAAAAGAAAATTGCGTTGCAGGATGTGTCTCTTAGTAAGATAGAAGGGCCCACAACAACAAACACAAAAGTTCATGTAGAGTCTGAAGTTGAATCTGAGGCAAAGTCTACCAAAGGAGATGAAGCAAATCCATATGAAGAAAAAAATAAAGAATCTAAGGAGGTCATTGACTCCAAGGCACAAGGGGTTGCATATTTGAAGAAAAAAGAACCAATTCCTATAGTTGTTGTATATCGCCATCCATATCATATCGAGAAACAATCATCATTAAGACAAGGGTGAGAGCAACAACACGCTTATGCACCTGCAGGAAACTAGAAAGGAAACCAATCAAGAGGTGCATGGAGGTACCCAATATGAACGAGGTTATGTATTATTAGTGGAGGCCATTCAATGTAAGGTGGACTAGGTCCACCATGGTATTAAATAAGGCCCACTATGGTAGTTACATATAATAAATGGGTAGTTAGAAATAATAAATGAGATTTCTAGAAGATACCTACTCAAGAATGTTCCTAGGAGATAGAGAATGTTATAAAAAGAAATGTAAGCAATGTAATTTGCATGGTGAATAATATTGTGAATGTACAAACAAGGATTGTTTGAGGAGTGTATCCTTCCTTAAGAATTAATATATGGTGTTACCCTACCTCAATGGTTTTCTCTATATTCTTGTGTTCAATAATGTGGTGAATGATTTTGTGTATTCTTGTTGATATTATTGGTTATTTTTGAAGCATAGTTGCAGATCGGTATAGATACATAACATAGCCCAAAAGTCCTCCCCTATGACTTCCCAAAATTCATAAAAGAAGTCTGTTTGAAATCCATCTAGCCTTGGGGATTTCCAAGAGCCATCTCTTTAACAACTTGTTCCACTTCCATATTGGATATTGGTTGCATGAGAGAGTCATTTTGTTCCTCTATGATTAACTACAAGATCAACTTGGTGATTGAAGAAATTGTAGCTTGCTTATCAATGTTTGGTTCCATGATTATATCCTTTAAAAATTGTTGAGCTCATTTTCCATTTCTTTTTTGTCAAAGATCTCTAGTCCATTGGTATCCTTGAGGCTCATGATTTTATTGCTATTCCTATGTCCCAAGGTGGATTTGTAGAATAATTTAGTGTTTTTTCTCCTTCCTTCAACCAACAAATGTGAGACTTTTACAACTAGTGTAGCTCTTCTTTTCAGTCGTGCATGTCAATTTGGTCGTTAATGTCATTTTTTTGTTTTTTTTTGTTTTTATCTTTCTAAGGGTATTTGTCATGCTCAAGGCCATTATTTCCTCCTAAATTATGATCATGAGACTCTCCAAATTGTGTTTCCTATCAAAGATGTTTCGAAAGTTGCTTGTATTCCATGATTTGGTTTTTCTTTTCAAGAATTTTAGCTTTTGTTGGAAGATGTACATGTAGGTGCCTTTGCAGATATCCACATGATTCCACCATTCCTTGAAAATATCTCTAAAAGTAGGGTTAGATAGCCACATTTTCGCATAGTGGAATAGATTTCCTTTTGTCCCTTGATTGGGCTAGTAGTGGAAAATAATTTCACAGTGATCATATTTGACTCTTGGTAGGATGAAGTATTCACATTCAATTCTTTCATCTAAGAGGGATTTCAAAAGGAGGAATAAGTGATCAATCCTTCCTAGAATATGATTAACTCCTCGACGTTTTTTAGTCCAAGTGAAATTTCCATTATTTGGGATGACATCTAATCGTTGGATCGCATCAATATTATCTTCAATGTTTTTGCTAATGCTCTCTAGAAGAGATCACCTTTATTTTCTTCAAGGCAAGTTATCATGTTGAAATATCCACCTATGATCTGGAGACTATTATTTGTTGTAGGGGGGATAACATTACTAAAACAAGATTCATTTTCTAAAGGATTTCATGGACTCATATACATTGGTTAAGGTTCCAAAAGCATTAGAACTGATCGCTCTGAAATGTGTTAATAGATACCATCTTGTAGTAGATAGGTTGTTGAGATACATGTTGTTTGGGTTCCAAAAGATAGCTATCTCTCTAGATAGACCTAGAGAATTTATCCCAACCACCATGGTGTTCCACCATATTTTCTTGGTTATTGAAAAAATGTAATCCTCCAAGCATTTTGTGTCTTGAATGAGTAGGATGTCTAGATTTTCCTTTTTAATTCTTTCTTTGGGATACTTTTGTTTCATATGAGAGTTGAGTCCCCTAATGTTCCAAGACATGATCCACATTATTAAAAATGGTTGAGGGGGTAGGAGAAGATTCTTCCCTATATCCATAGTCTACCCTGAATTGATAAGATGTGTGCCCTCCTCCTATATTTTAACCTTATTTTTCTTTCTTCCTATTGACTTCTCATATTCATGTTTGGTTGGTTTTAATGAGCTCATTTTAATGCCTGGGTTTCTTGGGGTGGAGCTTTTTGCCTTGATACTATCCCCTTTTTACCTTGAATTGAGTGCAAAACAATATAACTTCCCAAGCTCCTCCTTGGAGAGGGAGCTAATGTATTCTTTTTTAGGATATTTAGACACTTAGGAGTTAGTTAAGATCTACTTGGTATAATGTGTCGTTAGGTAAAAGTGTGTTTCTTAGTGTGTTTCTTTAGTATGCATTAGTATGCATTTGTAGTTAGGAAAGCTGATGGTCACGATATGTTCCCGACATAGAATGATCTGGTGATTCATATTCTACTCGATCTTAATGACCATTGATTCATGGTTTAACACCCGATTGGTCTATGATCTCTATTTAAAGAGCATGGAGGGTGATTTGTCGATGATCAATTGTGAGAAACTCTCTTGTAAAATCTCTCTATAATCTTTTTCTTTTGCATTAATAAACTGCTCTATGTGGCCGTGTTGGCTGGGGTCGTGGATGTTTCCCCGTAGGGGTTTTACCATGTCAAAAAGTCAATGTGTTGATCTTTGATATGTTTGTGTGAGTGGTTAATCAAGGTGTTCATCCTCTGTTGGAATACCTGTGTTGTCGAACATGGTATCAGATCTTGTTTGAAGACCCGCTCCTGTTGTAGATCAAGATCGTGAATCCCAGTTGCCTCATCTCTGTTCTCTGCCATTTTTGTAGATTTCTGGGCTGAGAGGACTATTCGATTGCGTTCGGAGCACTCGTTTCATTCAGGAACACTTTTTGTTTCACTTGAAAAGTGTAACACTCTGTTTCCCCCAGTTTGTAAATATAACTATATTGGCCAAGAAACTATGGCAAACTCAAAGGTGTGAATGTTTGATGTGATGGAACTTTGTATAAAAGTTCGATGAATGTAAATTCTGTTATTTTAATAGAAAATGGATACATGTTGCATGAATTCTGAAAAGGGGATGTGCTAAGAGAGACCACGAATGCTATGAAAGAGATGGTGGAGGGGACCATGAATGGTTGCGTTAACCTCCACTAGACTAGTACCTTGCTGGATTTAATTGCTCAGGATCAAAACAACCCTCTAACCCAGGAATGAATTATAGTCAGGCTGGTAGGTGGGAAGACCTCCTCAAGAGTTAATGAGGGGATGGGGTAGACCACCCATCTGTAAGGCTTCCAGAACTAATCAGACTGGGAATTCGGGCCACACACAATCTTGCTGGAAAAGGCAAGAAAGGAAGGTGTGGGGGTCAGAGAGGAAAAATATGCAGAGAGTGCAGAGACGAGAAACTGAGCTATCGATTTCAAGGAAGAACAGTGAAAAAGAGTGTGTTCTGATCATGGGAAATAGAGATTGAGTCGAGAGAAGGAGAGTAACCTTCATCCCTATCTATTTCTGTTCCAAAATAAGAAATTCAATCTCAAATCATCATGGTCTCTCTCGGGGGTGGCTAGTGGTAAATCCGTTAGGAGTGACTAAGCCTATGGTTGGGTGGAAACATGCACCCCTTCCAACAGTAGCTTCACGTTATTTGGTTATGATAAGTGTTTTCATACTCTATGCGTTGAATTGGGAATTAATGGTTGCATGCATGTATTTACATATCTATAAATGTTTTCTGCATTGAAATGGTTAAGTTATGTGTATACATTGACTTCCTTGAGAACTAATGCTTCTTCTTTTACCGTATACTCCAGTTTAAATCTCAAAGGTGTTTTCCCCAGGGAGCTACCTCACAACTCTGGAGTCGGAGAAAGCCTCTTGGCATTGCTACCATCTTGGTAACCTCACCAGTTTACCTTGCCCTGTTTCATAACTTAAAGTTCTGCGAGTTAGGAAGGTGTTTCCTTCAAACCAGTAGCCCGAGAGACCTTGAACTCGTGCTCACAACCTTAACCAAAACCCGGCTAAGAGTAGAGCTCATAACCCGAGAGTCATCTGGAGGTCCATGTGACCTGGGTGTAGGAACCCTCCGCTAAGCCTGAAAGGAGCTAGCTCATAATGGTTTCGGAGTTTCGGGAGTTCGACACCCTGGGATGTCAAACTTCACGATAATCAAAGTTACCCGAACTCCCTGAGTAACAAGAGCTGTTGATGAATCAAGAACCTAACAAGAGGAGATGAATGTGAGTTGTTCATCGAGAGGAAAACCTATCTCAGTCGTCAGATCGACTCAAAGACCCACTGGAGTTAACGAATCAAACACCAGTCGCTCGATTAGATCGATGGTTGGGAATCATTGCAGAGCGCAAAGGTGAAATTAGCGGACATGCTAGTTCACGACCCACAATCAACCAATGCCGTTGATATTGTTGGGGTGGAAGATCAATAACCACGATTAGACAGAGTTGGGCGAACACTTCCCATATTATGGAGATTGGGCCCCGCAATCACTGTGAACCGTCGATCTATGAACAAAGATCGATGGTCGGGAACCATTGTAGAGCGCAAAGGTGAAATTAGCAGACATGCTAGTTCACGGCATGCAATCAACCAACGTAGTTGATCTTGTTGGGGTGGAAGATCAATGACCATGATTAGACAAAGTCGGGCGAGTACTTCCCAGATTGCGGAGATTGGGCCCCGCAATCGCTGTGAACCGTCGATCTATGAACAAAGATCGATGGTTGGGAATCATTGCGGAGCACGAAGGTGAAATTAGCGGACATGCTAGTTCAGGGCGCGCAATCAACCAACGTCGTTGACCTCATCGGGGTGGAGGATCAACGACCACAATTAGACCTAGTTGAGTGAGTACTTTTCAGTTTGTGGAGATTGAGCTCTTTGATAAAGAGAGAGCACATTGGGGCCCCGCAATCACTGTGAACCGTCGATCGGTTAACAAATCGGTATTGGCCAGATCATGACCGTGAAGACGTGAGGGAGGTTGAAAGATGATCAGATAAGAGTGATGAGGTGCAATGACACCATCCACAATGACGTGGATTTAAGCTTGATGAGCCACGTGCCACTTGGATTCATGCGCATCACATACCCTATATCCCCTTTTGAACGTGATACATGTCATCCTAGACGAGGGTACGTGTCTCCCTTGACCCAACTACGTGTTAGCCCCTAGCACATGCATACCTCACCCACGTGGTTGGTGAAATGAATGGGATTCCTGGAGTCTGGGACTTCAGAACTCCAGAGGATTCAAGGTGCTTCGAGAATCCCCAAAGTTTCGAAGTGCTGGAGTATATCCTAGCCATTAACACAGGAAGGCACGTGGCAGTAGATCATTAACTCCAAAGAAGAGAACTCCAAAGGAACACATGGAGTGAAGTCCCGAAGTAGATCACAACTGTCGATCACGAAGGAAGCGTGGCGTTTGATCTATAAGTCTGAGTATGGAGTACTTCGGGGGAAAAAGGTGTTGGAGTGTTTGAAACTCCCGAATGTCGAAGCCCTGAAGTAAATCACAGTCGTCGATCATGAGGGACACGTGGCGCTCGATCTATAACTCCGGGTATGGAGTACTTCGGGGAGAAAAGACTTTGGAGCGTTTGAAACTCCTGAACATTGAAGTCCCAAAGTGAATCAGGGTCGTCAAAACCTCTGAGGACATGCGACATCGGATTGTGAACTTTAGAGATTTGCAACTTCGGAGGATTCGTGCGATGGTTTTATTGGCACGTGTTGTCTTGGCGTCTGGGCATAGCCCATGGTCATATGCGAGCATAGATGAATGAAAGAACTCGAAGAACTTGGGAGAGGATATCTGTCAGCTCTGAGCTTGGTTCGGAGCATGGAGACCATGGCTGGAAAGCTCTGGAAGAGCATAATAGAATAGAGACCTCGAATGGGGGTTTGATTTTTCTTAAGAAGAACAAATTTTTTACGCCCCACCATGGGTGTGTTACAAATTTGTATCAGAGCATGGTTACAACAATTGGCCTGCTTGGGATCATGGACGAGTCGCTTAAAAACTGTGTTTAAAGAAAACCTTAAGGGTGATGCCCTACCTTACCTCTTTCCTAAAGAATCTGGTTAAACTATTACTAAAGAAAAGAATGAAAACTTTCTACTGTGTGTGTGTATTTAATAAAAATGAACTATGTGTTTCTCATGAACTAATAGAATGTTAGCTAACAACAAGTGTTTTTTTAGCACTCCAGCTGTCAGTGAATCACAGGAAACCACAAGCATAAAATATGGCGATGCACCATGAAGTGGGGGATGGCTCCCACAATAGAGACGAAGAGTCTGACGAGAGGAGGGTGGTGGAGAACCCTCCGAATCTCGCTGAAACTGTAACGAGCCTTATGGCCAAATTACAGAGTTGCAAGGCTGACAACGAGAGATTGATAAAGGAGCAATAGAAACAAATAGAAATCAATGCAGTCTTGTTGTAGATCTTATCTGATATACAAAGGCAGCTGCAACATGGACCTGCAACCAGTCATGTGGACCGACGACATACAAAGAGGTGTCAAAGTCCACATGAAATACAAAAATGTTTTCCCATAAGTGGCCACATAGGGAGAAGTACCTCAAGGAAGGCCCAACCTGGAGGCAGGGGACGCTCATTGGGAGTGTCCTCTGGAAAGGGAACTGACAACTTCGAGGGATCTTCTAGTAGCAAAACTATCTCACATTCTCAGAAGAAAGGAAATAAGCGAAATCATTCAAAAATTTATGACCCTGAAGAGTTCAAGAAAGATAAACCACCCTATTTCAAAGGAGAGATTGAGAAAGGGGAAGAGGCAGAAGCTTGGTTGCTTGGTTTAAAGAAGTACTTCAGAGTTCATGACTATTATGAAAACTTGAAGGCTCGAATAACCATCTTCAACTTGAATGGAAAGGCTTCCATTTGGTGGGAAGATCTTAAGAATGTGAAAGGAATCCATGAAAAGGACTTATTATGGAAACAGTTTGAGAAACACTTCAAGAAGAAGTATCTGTCAGAGAAATAATTCGATGAGAAGACTAAGGAGTTCTATGAACTCAAGCTGGGACAATTCATCATAGAGGAATATATCAATAAATTCCTTGAGCTTCTGAGGTATGTACCCTACATAAAAGATGAAAAGGTAAAAGTCCAACAATTTATCAGTGGGTTACCTCAGACCTACCGGGACATTATTGAGTTTGACGAGCCAAAGACCTTAGAAGACACTATCTGGAAGGCAAGGTATTGTTATGAGCAGTTCGATCGTCAGATAAAACCTCGCAAGGATTGGAAGAAGAAGAGTAGTTCGGGGTTCAAGAAGAAGGGGTTTAAACCCTCGAGATTTAAGAACTATAGGAAGGATTCAAGGGTGAGCCTTCCTACCCGAAGTGTGTATCAACATAATTTCCCCTCCTAGAGTGGAAATAAACCTTTTGGATCATCCCCAGGAAAGATTGATAACCCAAAGAGAGAACCCTTGAAATGTTGGGGTTGCGGAGAATAACATTTGCTGAGGGATTTCCCACATAGACAACAAAACAATAGGAGAATATACAACATCCAAGAAGCTACCACAGTCAATGATGTGGCTAGGAGCATGCCACAGATTTATGCGACTTTGGATAATAAACAAGCCGACCACCAAGCTTCAATGGTGGAGATGGAAGGTATGATCGCCAACAATCTAGTTTTTATTTTAATTGACCCTGGTTCTAATTTGAGTTATGTGGGCCCTCAAACTATTGATAAGTGTAAACTTCAACAAGTTAGACATGTTAAGCCATGGTTGGTACAACTAGCCACTGGAACCAAAACAAAAGATCATAGGTCATACCAGCTTGCCAATTCATCATGGATGGATTTCCCACCCAAGCGACCCTTAACATACTTCCCCTAGGATCTTATGACTCGTTGATTGGAATGGATTGTGTGGCTGCTTATAAAATCAAGTTGGATTGTTACCATAAAACTTGAGAATGTGTAAATGAAGAAGGGGGAAAGATGACCCTCCAAGGAATTCAAAAACATGTTTCAATGAGACAAATATCATCCCTTCAAATGAAAAAGTATTGCAGAAAGGGATGTCCTCTATATGCAATACAGGTGTTGGAATCTATTGAGGATAACAAACCGAAGCTAGAGGACCACCCCATATTAAGAGAGTATAGAGACGTGTTCCCAGAAGAGTTATCGGTTCTACCTCCGAGAAGATACATTGAATTCTCGATAGAACCTGCACCAGGAGCAGTGCCAGTGTCTAGGACACCCTATAGGATGAGTACACCCGAGCTAGTTGAGCTCAAGATACAACTAAAGGAAATGATGGACAAAGGATACATCTGGACCATTGTGTCTCCATGGGGAGCACCAGCCTTGTTTTTGAAAAAGAAATATGGCACGCTCTCACTATGCATATATTATAGACAACTCAATAAGACAACCATAAGGAACAAGTTACCCTTACCAAGAATTGATGACTTGTTCAACCAATTAGGGGGTGCTTCCATTTTATCAAAGATTGACTTGAGGTCTGGATACCATCAAGTCTGAATCAAGAATGAAGACATCCACAAAACGGCCTTCAGGACAAGATATGGTCACTATGAATTTGTGGTGGTGCCATTTGGACTAACCAATGCCCCCACCACTTTTATGTTCTTGATGAACAATGTACTCAACAAATTCCTAGACATATTTGTATTGGTTTTCATGGATGATATCTTAATCTAATCCAAGAATAGAGAAGAGCATGAAGAACATCTTAGGCTTGTACTTCAAGTACTAAGAGAGCATCATCTCTACGCTAAGCTTAGCAAGTGTGACTTTTTCCAGAAGCAAGTACATTACTTGGGCCATGTTATTTCTGAAGAAGGGGTGGCAGTGGACCCTGAAAAGATCAGATCTATTATGGAATGGCCTACCTGAAAGGATGTATCTGATATCAGATCCTTTATGGGCTTAGTAGGATATTATAGAAGGTTCATAAAGGGATTTTCCAAGATTGGTTTTCCAATCATTGCCCTCCAGAAAAAGGGGGTTTAAATTCACTTGGAGATCAGAATGTGAAGAAAGATTTCAGGAACTGAAATACCTTTTAACCCATGCACTCGTGATGAAGATTGCAAAACTTGATAATGACTTCCTTGTGTGTATAGATGCCTGCAAGGAAGGACTCAGAGGATTCCTTATGCAAGAGGGACGTGTAATTTTCTAGACATCCAGGAAATTGAATGAACATGAAATCAATTATGTGACCCATGATCTAGAGTTGGATGCCATAGTGCATGCTTTAAAAATGTGGGGGAATTACCTCTCGAGTAGGAGATTTTTACTTATGACAGGCCACTGTGGGTTGAGGCACCTGTTTTATCAACCAAAACTCAATGTTAGACAAGCTAGGTGGATGGCTCTCCTTAGTGAGTTCGATTTCAAAACCAAACACATCAAAGGGAAGGAAAATAGGGTGGTCGATGCCCTTAGCAGAAGTGTGAAAACGATTCACCTGGAAGCAGTAAGCACCTATGAAACAGATGTTAGGGAAATAATTAGGAATGGATAGGAAATAAATGCATTCTTCAAGACTGTGACCTCATACCTAAGGCAAGAGCCTACAGGGATAAAGTATGAAGGCTATCATATGCTCGATGAAGGCCTCCTGACCTACACAAACATATTATATATTCCAAGCTCTGACGACATGAAGAGGTTCATAATGGATGAACTACACAAGAGACCATATACTGGTCACCCAGGTTATCATAAAATGATCACAACCACTAGGAAACAATTCTATTGGCTTGGACTGAAAAGGGACATAGCCAACTATCTAGCTAAATGCCTAGAATGCCAGCAAGTTAAGGCAGAACACCGACACCCAGCAGGGTTGTTACAACCTCTGCCAATTCCAAAATGGAAATGGGAAACCATTTCCATGGATTTCATCACCGGATTACCAAGATCAGCTAAGTAGAATGATGCCATCATGGTAGTGGTGGAAAAATTGAGCAAGTCTTTTCACTTCATTATTGTCAAGTCGACTTGCAAGGCAATAGATATTTCCAACATCTTCATGAAGGAGATATTTAGACTGCATGGCATGCCTAGAGAGATTGTATCCGACAAAGACACAAAATTCACTTCAAGCTTTTGGAAATCCTTGATGGTTGGTCTTGAGACTAAATTGTTGTTTAGCACAACCTATCACCCCCAAACTGATGGAAAGACAGAAAGAGTAAACCAAATATTAGAAGACATGTTAAGGATGCATGCAATGCATCAACCTAAGAAGTGGGAAGACTACCTGTCATTGGTAGAATTTGCCTACAACAACGGTTATCAAGAGTCACTAAAGATTATCCCTTTTGAATCCCTCTATGGTAGACAGTGCAAAATTCCCATCACCTGGAGTAATCCTATGGATAGAATTACAGTCGGACCAGACTTACTGAAAGAAATGGAGCAACAAGTGATTCAGATAAAACGAAATATGAAAATTGCTCAGGATAGGCAGAAGAGCTACACCGACCGAAAGAGAATCCCTAGAGAGTTCAAGATAAGAGACCATGTCTATCTTGGAGTTAGACCCAGGAAGAGTTCCCTGAGAATGGGAGCTTGTGCCAAGCTGGCACCTCGATATTGTGGACCCTTTGAAGTCTTAGATAGAGTGGGACCTGTAGCCTATAACCTAGCACTCCCTCCCACAGTAAAGGCACATAATGTTTTCCATGTTTCATTATTGAAGAAATATGTACATGATTCTAATCATATAATTGACTGGTCTATGATCCAGGTGGAACCAGAGGGAGAATTCCTACTAGAACCTCAATGCATATTAGACAGGAAGGAAACCTCACTCAGTAATCGAACCATTGCACAGGTCAAGGTGATCCAGATTTTATGAGAAGAAAGAAATGACTACAAATTATTAACAAGTGCTTAACACAAAATAACAGAGATACAATAAAACTGGTTTTCTATTCAATAAGAAAATAAGTTGAAACTGTAAATTGCAATGGAAACAAGCTTGCTGGAATGGTGGCGGCTTATCTCTGAGAAGAGATGTGACGACTGTGCTCATTCGCAAGAAGATGATTACAATGAGGCTCTCAAGGAATTTTTACAATAAACAGGAATTCCAAAAACCCTATACATTAAAAAACCTAACCCTAGGAGATGAAGCGCCAAAAATCATGTGGGTCCCGTTTGGGTAAGTTAGTACATCAACTTCCCCGGGTTGTAACTTTTGCATATGATATCTGTTTTAGGCATATGATAGTATGTTGGAAAGGTATCGTCGAGGAGATTAATTTTGGGGGATCAATCATGCCTACAACTATCAATGAGAAGCTCGATCCCAAAAAACCTTCATTTAGGCCCTCAAAATGGCCCCAGAAGTTAAAACTGCTAAAAATAGTAAATTGCCAAAATTGTCAGAAAACTGTTATGAGCCAGTTCGAAGAGGTGGGTGGCCACTAATATCCACCTGGATCAATCCTCCATACTTAGGAAGTAATGGTATCCATTGCGTTGAGTTCCCCCATTAGATGAGGAAATTTCTGCTGAATTTGGCCTCGTGTGAGCCACTTGCCTTGGTGCAGGAGCTGCCCTACTTTGACGACTCGATAAAGCTGGATCCTTTGCTGTAGAGTGCCCTTGATTTGTGTGTCCACAATCTAATCATTGGATTCCTATTGTATGCACTCATGGTTGAGTTCTGTTGGTGTCAGCTACCCTACTACGTCTGAGGTGTCCAATAATGGTGGGAAATAAGGGCGAAGGATATCCACGTTGAACACTGGGTGCAAACCAAGAAAAGGAGGAATGTTGAGCTCAAAAGAATTATCCCCCACGGCCTTGGTGATGGTGTACGACCCATAATAGAGTGGGCGAAGCTTCCGATGGGTTCCTGTAAGGTGTTCTTTCTGCAAAAGCAACCAAACTTTGTCGCCCACCTGAAACTTATGTGGCACCCGATGTTGATCATGGCACTGCTTGTACTTTTCATTGGACTTCTTAAGGATATCCTAAACCTATTGGTGGATGTGTTGGATCCACTCAATGAATCGGGTGGCTTTGTAAGTTTCAATTGGAGTAGGATATGAGTCGGTCGAGGTAACCGCAAGGGGAAGTGCAACATCTATGGGACCCAATGGTTGGAATCCCAACCCCACCTGAAAGGGGTTGTGGTCGGTTGAGCTATGTAGGGCTCAATTGTAGATATGTTAGACACAGGGAAGTATCTCATCCCATGTGTGAGGGTGCTTTGAATTATACATGCGAATGATATGCACAATCATTCGATTGACGACCTCGGTTTGGCCATTGTCTGGGGGTGGAAGGCCATGGATTTGGTGAGCTTGGTGTCCAACAGTGATCAGAGGCTCGACCAGAATGTGCTGAGAAATCAACTGTCCTGATCTGAGACAATGGTAAGTGGGATTCCAAAATGTACCTAGACTCGTTCAAGGAAGATCTTGGCAGTTTCCTCTGCTCTGATGTTCTTCTTGCAGGCAACCAGAATCGCCATCTTAGAAAAATGATCAACAACCATAAAAACACAGTCATTTCCCCGCTTGGTGGACGGGAGGCCCGATATGTAGTCCATTGAGATGGATTCCCATGGCCTGTTAAGAGTAGGAAGAGGGGTGTACAGGCTCTGTTTCTTTGTGGTCGGTTTGGCAATAGCACAGAAAGTGAAAGACCTGATATACTTGCTGACCTCCTGTCGAAGTTTCAGCCAGTAGAAATGCTTCTGTAGCATCGCCACTGTCTTTTCGACGCTGAAATGTCCTGCCACCCGACTGTAGTGGGTTTCCCATATCAGCTTCGCTCACTCGCTTGATGGAACACAGATATGGCCCAAATGACACAACAACCCATCCTGAAGATGGAAATTATCGACAACTGTGTTTGCACCCAGCATTTGGTAGGTGGTGGTGAAGTCTGGGTCTGTCTCATAGAGTTGGGGCCATCTAGAGGTCTCATGGCCGCAAGAGTCTAGCACCGTGGTGAGTGTTGCGATTGGCGGTCTGCTAAGGCAATCAACGACGCGATTGGTGATTCCTGTTTTATACTTGATGTTGAGGTGGAATTGCTGCAAGTATGTGGACCACTTTTGATGGTGATCATTCTGCAATTTTCCTTATGTCTGCATGAACTACAGTGGCTTATGATCAGTGTGGATGATTGTCTCCTTCCCAAGAATGTAATGTCTCCATTGGCTACAGGCTTGCACAATGGAGTACATTTCTTTGTTGTAAGTAGGGTACTTACGGACAACATCTGATAGTGTCTCACTATGATATGCCACAGGGTGGCCGTGCTGAGTGAGAACGACGACCACTGCATAGTCTGAAGCATCTGTCTTAATCTCAAAGGGCTGCTGCAGGTCTGGTGGTGAAAGTAATGGGGCTGAGAATAAGCACTGCTTCAAATCGTCAAACTATTGTTGTTGGGACATACCCTACACAAATTTTTCCTTACCACCACCCATGGTTATTTGGATAAGGGCCCATGCAATATGGGAGAATCCCAACACGAACCTGCAGTAGAAATTGGCAAGGCCCAAGTAGCTCTGAAGCTCAGTGAGTGTGGTTGGGGCTGGCCAGTCATCGACGACTTGGATCTTGGCTAGATCCACATGTACGCCATGCTGATCAATTATGTATCCCAGGTAATGGACCCTGTCCATGCCGAAGGAACATTTTTCCAAGTTGGCATATAGCTTGTGCTGCCATAGGGTGTGTAAAACCTAGTGAATATGCTGCAAGTGTTCGGCCCAAGTCTTGCTGTAAATGAGAATGTCATCCAGATACACCACTACAAAAGTATTGGTGAATGGTCGCAGGATATCGTCCATCATCCTCATGAAAGTGGCTGGAGCATTTGTCAAACCAAAGGGCATGACCAACCATTCAAAAAGGACTTCGTTTGACTTGAAGGCGATTTTCCATACATCTGTCTGTTCTATCGAGACTTGGTGGTAGCCAGACTTCAGATCAATATTACTGAAGTATTTGGTCCCCGTGAGTTGATCAAGGAGGTCGTCAATTTGGGGAATCGGGTACCGGTTTCTGACTCTGATTTTATTTAGAGACCGATAATCAATGCAGAGTCGCCAGGTTCCATCTTTCTTCTGTACCAGCATGATTGGGCTCCCGCAAGGTGATGAAATGGGACAGATGTGCTCCTTGTGGAGAAGTTATTGGATATGTCACTTGATTTTCTCATTCTCTAATAGAGAGCGACGATAGACTGACCCATTGGGCAGCGATGCACAGGGCGTCATATCGATGGGGTGCTTGACCTGACAGTGTAGAGGTACCCCAGTAGGTGAGGTGAATATATCTGAGTATTCTTCCACGACCTTATATACTTGCTTCTGCTGTGTGGAGAGGTTGGCCTCAGAGACCCTAGATGTGGCTGTGATCTTTTGCTTATTCTGAGAGCGAATCATGAAGAAGACAAAATTCCCTGTTTGAGAGATGACCTTCCTGCATTTCTTAGCAGAGATCAAGGAAATAACACTAGGTGGGACTGCCTCGGGTATCCTGTACAATTTCCTGTTCAAAGTAATAATAACACTATGAGGTCAAGACTCATATACAAGATGACGTTTCCATAAATAAGGTTGGCCCAAAAGAACATCACAAACTTCTAGAGGAGCAACATCACACAATACCTCATCTTTGAAGGGATTTATGTCATACGACAGTCAACACTGTTGGCTGACGCAGAGATCGCTTCCTTGGCGGAGCCATCCAATGGTGTAGGGTTGTGGGTTTGGTGTTGTTGGCAGGGCTAGCCGCTTGATGACCTCTGCTGAGATGAGGTTCTTCTGGCTACCACTATCCATGATGAAGTGCAACAGGGTGCCTTTTACCCACATCTGTGAATGGAAGAGGCGCTCTCCTTCTTCTGGCTCATCTGGTTCACCAGGCTGGAGCTTGGTGGTAGCAATGGTGGCATTGGGTTCCATGTCAATGATCCATCTTCCCCTTTCTAGTTCTGGCTCAGAGTCTGAACCCGCATATGAGTCAGAGGCTTTCACTTCAACCACCAATGACTTCTTTGGGCGACAGTCAACAGTGTTATGCCAAGGGCTCTTATAGAAGTCGCATCACTACCCGATATCTTTCTTTGTCTTTCCGATGTCCTTCTTTGCTTGCAGCTTGGACTAGTTGTCCTGATACTGTCCATCTTTGCTCTATCCTTTTTTCTGTGGGTTGGGGCCGCCCTTTCTTGGCTTTTGTTGTGAGGGGTTCCCAGGCCCAAATTGCCGCGTCTTCTGTTTGAGATTTTGCTTGATTTTGACGGCATATCGGTAGGTCGTGCCCAAGGATGAGATGTCCAAAAAGTCCATTTCAGTCTGGATGTTTCTGTGTAGAGTGCCACGATACTTGAGCACTAGATTTCTCTCTGAATCTTTGATATCCAGTTTGGTGCGCAAGGTATGAAAGATATTCGTGAAATCTGGCATTGCTTGGTCTCTTTCTTGCCGCAGTGTGGTCCATTTGGTATACAAGTCGTCATAACTTCCGACAGGGTAGTATCGTTCCTTAATATCATCCCTGAAGGAATCCCAGGTGGCTGTGACTATAAATAATGAGGGTTCATCTGTTTCCTTTTTCTCACAGAAAGTTTCCCACCAATCTTTGACATGGGGAACGACTTTGAGGAGGGAAAAAGTAATATTTTCTCTATTCGAAAAGTTACGGACAGAAAAATACCCTTCTAGTAGATTCAACCACTTGTCTACAACATCTACATCTATCTGACCTTCAAATATAGGAATATCGAAGTTTATTTGTACCTTGAAGGGGGTGGCACCTCCGCTCGAAGAAGATGCGTCGCCTGTTGGGAGTCGTCGAAGGATTTGCGCGAAAATATCCATCATCTTGTTCCTTTGTTGTGTGAGGGATTCCTTAATCAACAGTTTGAAAGGATCTCCTGTCCCATCATCTTTCTTTTCTCCTACCATGAGAGGTCGCTTGGGTGTGCGAGAGCTTTTTTCCTCAAGAGAAACAATCTCGAGACCCAACTCTTTGTACTCCGACCTCGTTAGGGACATGCATTAAGATGACAAGGAGTAGACCGCTCTGATACCACTGATCCAAATTTTATGAGCAGAATGAAATGACTACAGATTATTAACAGGTGCTTAGTACAAAATAATAGAGATATAGTAAAACTGGTTTTCTATTCAACAAGGAAATATGCTGAAACTGTAAAATGCAGCAGAAACAAGCTTGCTAGAATGGTGGCGGCTTATCTCTGAGAAGAGATGTGATGGCTGCGTTCATTCGCAAGAAGATGATTACAATGAGGATCTCAAGGCCTTTTTACAATAAATAGGAATGCCAAAAACCCTAGACATCCAAAAACCTAACCCTAGGAGATGAAGCACCAAAAGTACATGGGCCCTGTTTGGGTAAGTTAGTACATAAACTTCCCGGGGTCGTAACTTTTGCATACGATCTTTAGTTTACGTATATGATAGCCCGTTGGAAAGGTATCTTCGAGAAGATTCATTTTTTGGGCTCAATCATGCCTTCAACTATAATTGGGAAGCTCGATCCCGAAAAACCTTCATTTAGGCCCTCAAAATGGTCCCGGAAGTTAAAACTGCTAAAAATAGTAAATTGCCAAAATTGTCATAGAACTGTTTTGAGCAAGTTGGAAGAGGTGGGTGGCCACCGATATCCACCTAGATCACAAGGTGTAGTGGAAACTCTTTGGCCCAGATGAGTCTACGTGGGAAATGGAGGATGCCATGAGACAAGCATATTCGATTTTTTTTACTTATGTATATACATAGCATGTTGACAGATAGAACATCGAGGACGATGTTCCTTTAAGTGGGAGGGAATTGTAACACCCTGTTTCCCCAAATTTGTAAATATAACTGTATTGACCAAGAAACTATGGCAAAATCAATGTGAATGTTTGATGTGATGGACCTTCGTATAAAAGGTCGATGAATGTAAATTATGTTATTTTAAATGAAAATGGATACGTGTTGCATGAATGCTGGAAAGGGGATGTGCTAAGAGAGACCACGAATGCTATGAAAGATATGGTGGAGGGGACTAGGAATGGTTGCGTTAACCTCCATCGAACCAATAACTTTCTAAATTTAATTGCTCAGGATTAGAACAATCCTCTGACCCAGGAATGAATTACAGTCAGGCTAGTAGGTGGGAAGACCTCCTCAAGAGTTAATGAGGGGATGGGGCAAACCACCCATCTGTAAGGCTTTCAGACCTGACCAGTGGCTAGGAATTTGGGCCACACACAATCTTGCTGGAAAAGGCAAGAAAGGAAGGCCTGGGAGTCAGAGAGGAAAAATATGTGGAGAGTGCAGAGACGAGAAACTGAGTTCTCTGTTTCGAGGAAGAGTTGTGAAAAAGAGTGTGTTCTGATCGCGGGAAATAGAGACTGAGTCGGGAGAAGGAGAGTAACCTTCATCCCTATCTATTTCTGTGCCATAAAAAGAGATTCAATCTCAAAGAATCGTGGTCTCGCTCGAGGGTGGCTAGTGGTAAATCCATTAGGAGTGACTGAGCCTATGGCTGGGTGGAAATGGGCACCCTTTCCAGCGGTCACTTCACGTTATCTGGTTCTGACAAGTGTTTTCATACTCTATGCATTGAATTGGGAATTAATGGTTGCATGCATGTATTTACATATCTATACATGTTTTCTGTATTGAAATGGTTAAGTTATGTGTATACGTTGACTTCCTTGAGAACTTATGCTTCTACTTTTACCGTATGCTCCAGTTTAACTCTCGAAGGTGTTTTCCCCAGGGAGCTACCTCACAACTCTGGATTCGGAGCAAGCCTCTTGGCACTACTACCATCTTGGTAACCTCACAAGTTTACCTTGCCTTGTTTCATAACTTAAAGTTCTACGAATTAGGAAGGTGTTTCCTTCAGACCAGTAGCCTTAGAGACCTTGAACTCGTGCCCACAACCTTAACCAAAACCTGGCTAAGATTATAGCTCATAACCCGAGAGTCATCTAGAGGTCCTTGTGACCTGGGTCTAGGAACCCTGCGCTAAGCCCGAAAGAAGATAGCTCATAATGGTTTCAGAGTTTTGGGAGTTCGACGCCCTGGGATGTCAAACTTCACGATAGTCAAAGTTACCCGAACTCCCCGAGTAACAAGAGCCATAGATGAATCAAGAACCCGACAAGAGGAGATGGATGTGAGCCATTCATCGGGAGGGAAACCTATCTAAGTCGTTAGATCGACTCAAAGACCCACTGGAGTTAACGAATCAAACACCAGTTGCTTGATTAGATCGATGGTTGGAAATCATTGCGGAGCGCGAAGGTGAAATTAGTAGACATGCTAGTTCACGACCCGCAATCAACCAACATCATTGATCTCATTGGGGTGGAAGATCAACGACCACGATTAGACAAAGTTGGGTGAGCACTTCCCATATTGTGGAGATTGGGCCCCCAACTCGACGTGAACCGTCGATCTATGAACATAGATAGATGGTCGAGAATCATTGTGGAGCGCGAAGGTGAAATTAGCGGCCATGATAGTTCACGAACCGCAGTCAACCAACGTCATTGATCTCTTTGGGGTGGAAGATCAAGGACCATGATTAGAAAGAGTCAGGCGAGCACTTCCCAGATTGCGGAGATTGAGCACGACAATCACTGTGAACCATCGATCTATGAACATAGATCGATGGTTGGGAATCATTGTAGAGCGCAGAGGTGAAATTAGCATAAATGCTAGTTCAGGGCCTACAATCAACTAACGTCCTTGACCTTGTCGTGGTGGAGGATCAACGACCAGGATTAGACCAAGTCAGGCGAGTACTTTTCAGATTGCGGAGATTGAGCTCTCCGATAAAGAGCGAGCACGTTGGGGCCCCACAATCATTGTGAATCGTTGATCAGTGAAGAAATCAGTATTGGCTGATTCATGACCATGAAGACCTGAGGGAGGTTGAAAGACGATCAGACCGAAGTGACAAGGCGTAGTGATGCCATCCATGGTGACGTGGATTTAATCTTGATGAGCCACGTGCCACTTAGATTCATGCGCATCACATACCCTATAGCCCCTTTTGAACGTGATACATGTCATCCCAAACGAGGGTACGTGTTGCCCTTAATCCAACTACGTGTCAGCCCCTGGCACATGCATGCGTTGCCCATGTGGTTAGTGAAATGACTGGGATTTCGGGAGTCCGAGACTTTAGGATTCCAGAGGATTCAAGGTTCTTCAGGAATCCCTGAAGTGTCATAGTGTCAGAGTAGATCCTAGCCATCGGAACAGGAAGGCACATGGCAATAGATCATTTACTCCAGAGAAGAGCACTCTGTAGGAACACGAGGAGTGAAGTTTCGAAGTAGATCACAATCGTCGATCACGAAGGACACATGGCGTTCGATCTGTAACTCCGGGTACAAAGTACTTCGAAGGAAAAAGGCATTGGAGTGTTTGAAACTCTCGAACGCCGAAGTCCCGGAGTAGATCATAACCGTCGATCATGAGGATGCGTGGCGCTCGATCTATAACTCCGAGTATAGAGTACTTTGGGGAGAAAAGACTTTGGAGCATTCGAAAGTCCCGAAGTGAATCAGGGCAGTCAAAACCTCTAAGGACACACGATGTCAGATTGTGAACTTTAGAGATTTTCCACTCCGGAGGATTCACGCAGTGGTTTTCTTGGCGCCTATTATCTTGGCATATGGGCATATCCCGTGGTCATATGCGAGTATAGATGAATGGAAGAACCCGAAGAACTTGGGAGAGGATATATGTCGGCTTTTATCTCGGTTCAGAGCATGGAGACCCTGGCTGGAAAGCTCTGGAAGAGCAGAATGGAATAGAGACCCCGAATGGGGGTTTGATTTTTTTTTAAGAAGAACGAAATTTTGATGCCCCACCATGGGTGTGTTACAAAAATGTTTCTGTTTGCCCAAGATACGACCATTTCTGCTAGATCCAGAGGTATAAAGCCTGAATATGCCCTTTTAAATTTTTTTGCAGAGTATTATTTCGGTTTTATATTGTTTGTTTTCGGGTTGTTACTCTTTTAGATCTGCATATGCTCTTTTCCCCGTGCCCTGTGTGATATCGACAAATCAGAGACATATAGGAAAATATACATTTTTTGGGTAAGCTAACCGAGATCTAACCCTTGTTTTCATCGAGAAGGGAAATTTTTTTCTTGTGTGAAAATAGTTTTTTTTTAGCACGCTCTCCAAGGCCATATTCAACAACAACAACACCCCCAATCCTCTTGCTAAACAATACAATATGTTTTGCTAGCCCATTTTTTTAAAAGTTTCCTTATTAAGTAATAGGTCTTGAGTTCAAGTCTCTCTTTTGTTACATTTTTTTTGAAAAAGTTCATGCTCTATTGTAAAGTGTATTTCACTTCAAGTATAATAGTGAATCATTATAAGTAGCTTTAATATTTTAGAGTTATTTGTTTTGCATGCAACTTTTCTTTTATAAAGTAACTTCATTGTAAAAGTGAACCCCACTTTTTTTTATAAAAGTGGATCACTTCATAAAGAAACTTACACCATCATGTGGTCCTTTGGTTACCGTTTATGCCTTTTTTTAAAATGGCATAACTTTCACATCCGAAGTCCATTTTCAGTACTGTTTTTTTAAAACCATCTAATTTTTCGAGATATTTCTATCAAGATCATCATTTTCAGTTTTTAAATCCATATTATCTACATATTTAATATGGCTTCTTCAAGTAATCTTTTGCTTACCAACACCAACTACTTCCAATGGAAACCCCATATGGAGGATTTATTAAGAAGTAAAGGCTTGTACTAGATTACTTTGGGAAAGGAACCAAAACCTATTGATGCTGATAAGAAAGTCAAATGGGCTAATAGGAATGACGAAGCACGTGGACTAATCATAATTTCCATCTCTCATGATTTAAGGTTACACCTTCAACAAATTGATAAACTCAAAGAAGCTTGGGAAAATATTGAATCTTTGTTTGGTAAACACAATATTATTCGAGCACAACAGTTAGAAAATCAAGTACCGACTTTGAATCTGAGTGATTTTTCTTGCATTGAAGACTGTCTATCTAAGTTTAAAACACTCAGAATTTTATGTGAAGAATGTAAGATAAACATAGAGAAAGATCGTTGCATCTATCTTATTCTTTCTAACCTAGGTAGTGCATATTTTGTGTTTGTATCTATCTTTTATGCCATGCAAGAGGCTCCAAGGACAACTTATCAAAAACTCACTCTTGAGAACTTTTGTGATGCTTTGATTAGAGAGCAAGATAAGCTTGTACAACTTGGAATGATCAACACTGCAGGTACCTCCAACAAACCCTTAATCGTCCATCAGAAAGATAAACCCAAGAATCCCAAGAAGCAACATCCTCTCCACAACCACAAACAACATAAGGGTCACAAACCCACTCAGACAACTTCCGCTCCTAATGGTGACAAAGGAGGAAAATATAAAACTAAGAAGACCGACAGGCATTGCAACTTTTGTGATAAATATGGTCATGATGAGTCCAAATGTTTCAAGAACATGACAACTTTAGAAGCAATGATGAAGAAGAAGAAGATCAATATTGACTCAACTACTTCTTCTTCTTCTCATGGACATGCACTTTCTGCTTCTGGTTTCTCCTTCAATACAACTTCTACTTCTTCTTTTGATGAGTGGCTTATTGATTCTGGAGCATCTTATCATATGGCTAAGGATAGAGACACATTTTCTGCTCTAAATGAATGTAACACCAAGAAAATATTTGTTGGTGATGATAGATCTCTTAGTGTTGAAGGATCTGGAACAATTCAAGTAGAAAATGGTCATTTCAATGATGTATTATGTGTTCCAAGTCTTTCTTGTAAGCTTTGATTAGTATATCAAATCACTCATTCAGGTGAAGGTAAAATCGTAGAGTTTTTGCCTCACCAAGTTGTAATAAAGGATCTAAAAGATCATAAGAATGTTCTTGCAACTGTAATTGTTGATGATATTACCAGATTGTACAAGTTTGACAACTTTGGGTCATCATCTTTTTCGTCAGTTTTTGTTGCTCATAGCAATAACTTGAGCAAACTTTGGCATGAGCAGTTTGGTCATCTAAACTATTGCTTATTGCAACAACTATGTAATCAACATATGGTGACTGGTCTTCCTCCTGTTTCGGGCAGATATGGTGTTTGTGCTGGTTGTGTTCTCTACAAACATCACTGGGATAGTTTTGACAAACGTGACTCTTGGCACACCTCAGGCCCTTTGCAACTTGTTCACAATGATTTATGTGGTCCACTTTCTTCTCCTTATTTTTTGGGGTGCAAGTATTTCTTAACTTTCATTAATGACTTTTCTAGACGTACTTGGGTTTATTTCTTAAAACTTAAGAGAATTTTTTTGACAAGTTTTTGGCCTACAAGGCCCTTGTAGAAAAGCAATCCAGACATCAAATTCAAAGGTTAAGAATAGATAATGGAGGCGAATATGTGAACAATAATTTTACAATTTATTGCACTACATAGGGCATCCAAATGCAATACACCGTTCCATATACACCACAACAAAATGGTGTTTCTGAGAGAAAGAACTGCACATTAAAAGAAATGGCTAATTGTATGATCCAATCTAAGGCATTAAGTCTAAAGTATTGGGCATAAGACATCAACTGTGCAAATTAAATAGTAAATCGTACTCCTATAAGGCTCTTAAAAATATAACACCAGAAGAAGCTTGGACTAAAATTAAACCAGATGTAAGTCACTTCCGTGTATTTGGAAGTATAGCATGAGCTCACATTCCTGATGAGAAAAGGAAAGCATTGCAACCTAAAAGTGAGAAGTGTATATTTGTTGGTTATTCTGAAGATGTCAAAGGTTATAGACTTCTTCAACCACATTGTAATGAATTTATTATTAGAAGAGATGTTAAATTTGATGAAAATATATTGGCCAACAAGCCTAATTTGGTGTTTGTGCCTTCTTTGTCCTACGAGCCTAATTCAACGTTTGTGCCTTCTTCAGCCTGCGAGCCATCTTCGACGTTTGTGCCTTCTTTTGTTTTGGTTTCTTCTTCAGATGATGATAGTGAGGATGAAAATCCACCTCCGTTTTCTCACCTTCTTCTAGATGAGTCCTTTGAACCCGAACCAACACTAGTTCCAGCTCCACCACTTCCATACGGGTTCGTTCAACACGAGAAGCAGTTGGTAATCTTGTCGGTGATCCTTCAGATCAATGTCAGACACGTTCACAGTTCCAATGAGCCTCTTCTCTTTTGGCTCAAGTTTCAGAGACTCATGATCCAGAGACATTTGCAAAAGCTTCATGTCATCCAGATTGGGATACAAAAATGAATGAAGAGTATTGGTCTTTAATGGAAAACAATATTTGGGATCTTGTACCTCTTCCAAAAGGAAGAAAACTTGTTAGATGTAAATGGGTCTACATAACTAAGTATGCATTAGATGGAAGTGTTGAAAGACACAAGGCTCGGTTAGTTTCCAAAGTATTTTCCCAAGTTGAAGGAATTGACTATAATGAAACCTTTTCCCCTGTAGCCAAAATGAATTCCATCCACCTTGTTCTTTCCCTTGTTGACTCACATAAATGGGAGGTCCATCAGATGGATGTTAAATATGCCTTCTTGCATGGAGATTTTCAAGAAGAAATATACATGGAACAACCTCCTAGCTATGTCCAAAATGACTCTAGCCTTGTTTTCCACCTTAAGAAATATCTTTATGGTCTTAAGAAAGCTCCCTAAGCTTGGTATTCCAAAATGGATTGCTTTCTTATTGCCACTGGATTCTCTAGATGCCATTATGATCCTAATGTGTATACCGAGAAAGTAGGAATCCATCTCATAATCCTTGTCCTTTATGTTGATGACCTTATCCTTACTGGTAGTGACTCAAAACTTTGAAACCATGTGAAAACCAACCTTGAGAAGAAATTTGAAATGACAGACTTATGCTTTTTGCACTATTTCCTTGGCCTCCAAGTTTTGCAAACCAATGAAGGAATTTTTCTTTCCCAATCTAAGTATGTTTGTGACCTTCTTCATTGGTTTCACATGGACGATTGTAAACCATCCCCTTCTCCCTTCTAGTTTGGAGTCAAGCTTGCTGCCACTTGTACTTCTCCCGAAGTTGATGCCACCTTATACCATCAGTTAGTTGGTAGCCTCTTATACTTGACTCATACCCATCCTGATATTTCCTTTGTTGTTGGTATTGTTGCCCGGTATATGCAAACACCCCATGAAAGCCATTGGAAAACAACTAAAATGATACTTCACTATGTCTGTGGTACAATTCAGTTCGAGATACATTATAGTTCAGGGGGGACTCCTTTATTGATTGGTTTCACTGCTTCTGATTGGGTCGGCGACCCTGATGATCATAAGTATACTGCAGGTTATGTTTTCATCCTTGGTTCAAGACCTGTCACTTGGGCCTGTAAGAAACAACAAACTATTTCACTTTCTTCAGCAGAAGCAAAGTACTGAGCATCGGTAAATGCAAGTCAGGAAGTCGTATGGCTTTGATAGATTCTTTCAGAGTTTGGATTCTAGCAGCACCATTTGACCAACCTTTGTGTTGTTGGGAAATTATACCCTACGGACTAACAAGCTAGGGTTTAAACTTGCATGCAGATCATAACCCTTCAAGAATTACTTTTAACCTTCTACCCCGAACCTAAAACCCTTTTTCACATGCAAACATGGGAAGAACCAAC
>ML804817.1:99535-131565 GCA_009831015.1 Picea engelmannii
ATAGTACCCCTACCCCTTCTTTTATAGGCTAGAAGGAGCTAGGGTTTTAGATGAACTCTCGGCCATGCATGGCTGGGAGTTCCAGTTAACTGACCCAAAGCTTTTCGTCCCGGCGGAAACTTTCCTGATTTTTTTCTTTGTTATGTAAACGCGGGCTGTAGTGGGCCAGCCAACGTTCCAACGCGTGCAGTAGAAGGCCAACAAGTGTTCCAACGCGCCCAGTGATAGGTTAGGGCGCGGGTTGCTTAATTTAAGTGGTTTTTCAAGGTTTTATTCAGCATGGTTTTGGCAAGGAAGAGACATGAGTTGGCCTGATGCCAGTTAAGCCTGTGTGGTGCATTTTAGGGTTATAACACTTTGGTGCGACAATCAGAGTGCCATCAAGCTCACCAAAGACCCAATTCAACATCAACGCATCAAACACATCGAGATACACATGCACTTCATCAGAAAGTTAATTCATGATCAAGTTATTGAAGTGCTATTTTTCCCTACAAAAGATCAATTTGCAGACATTTTCACAAAGTCTCTTACATAAGCGAAGTTTTCCAAACTTTGATTTATGTTAGGAGTTCAGGAAGTTGTCATCAAGGGGGGATAGGCTCTAATGCCTCCTTCCTTCTCCTATTGTGTGACTATTGTAAATCCTTCAATCCTATGCCAATTTGTTCTCAAGGGTGTATGTTAGGATATTAGACACTTAGGAGTTAGTTAAGATCTACTTGGTCTAATGTGTCATTAGGTAAAAGTGTGTTTCTTAGTGTTTTTCTTTAGTATGCATTAGTATGCATTTGTAGTTAGGAAATATGACAGTCACGGTATGTTTCTGATATAGAGTGATCCGATGGTTCATATTATCCTTGATTTTAACGACCATTGACCCATGGCTTAGTACCCAATTGGTCCATGATCTCTATTTAAAGAGCATGGAGGGTCATTTGCCAATGATTGATTGTGAGAAACTCTCTTGTAAAATCTTTCTGTACTCTTTTTCTTTTGCATTAATAAACTGCTCCAAGTGGCCGCGTTGGCTGGGGCCGTGGATGTTTCCCCGTAAGGGTTTTACCACATCAAAACATTGGTGTGTTGATCTTTGATCTGGTTGTGTGAGTGTTTACTGAAGGTGTTCGTCCTCTGTTGGAATACCTGTGTTGTCTAATATTCTTCTTTGAATTGGGAGACAAGAAAGGCCATATCGAAATCTTCCATTTCAAGGTCCAAGTCTATCCCTCTTGAATACTATGATTCTTCTCCAAATTTTGAGGTGTTTTCTTGTTCTTTTCTACCTTCCAAATGGGGGGACGAGGAATTTAATCCTTGATCCCATTCCATCCTCACTACTTTCTGTTCATTGGCTTCAATCTTTCTATGCTTGGTATTTAGTTCATGTTCTAAATGTTTTGTAGAGTCATATGTCTTACCTTCTTTATCTTGATGAGTGAGAAATGGGCTAGGGTTTGAGGAGATGAGGTCTAGAGAGGATTACTTTGCTAACCTTGCTGCTTTTACTAATTTCCCCTACCTTTCTTTGGCTTGCTGATGATTTTCCTCAGGGATGATGGGATTGCAATTTTTTTTCCTCTTAATATGAACTGTTGTAAAACCTTCCTAGTCTTACCCTTAATTTTTTGCTTCCTTTTGGGCTTGGTTTTTGAGGGGGTAGTTGTTCGGTAATTGGGGGCTGTAGGGGGAGTGCCCCCAAGAATATTTTTTTGCCTTGGGAAACGTGTTGCATTTTTGCCCCATTTTCTGTGTTGCCTTGATTTTTGTGTCCACTTTTGGGTAGTTTTTCGACACATGGTTTTTTGCTGATAGTTTTCTATTTTCGGTTAAGGAATTAGGTTTTTTGACTAATACAGGTCATGAGGTTAGGGTTTTGGATGTCGCTAACTCCTATATGTATATTGTATCGTAAACAATGTATCATTATGAATGAATATAGAATATGTTGGTTTTCCCGATTTGGGTTTCCATGGGAAAAATCTCTGTGTAATGTTTGTATTTGCCATTGTATCTTTTCTTTTCTTTTATTGAAAATTTGTTTGCAGTAAATATTGTACAAGGTTAAAATCTACATTTGGTATCAGAGATTTATTGGCTTCAGGGGGACGCCTTTGTGGTCAAGGGTTTGGCACAAGACTATGATAAGCCTTGTTATAGTGGGAGATCTGTGGTATTGATTTTTCAGGTGAAAATAAATGATGAGCAATTCGAAAATGGAGATCGAGAAGTTTAATGGGAAAAGTTTTGAGTTGTGGAAGATCAAGATGGAAGATCTGTTGGTGGACAAAGATCAGTGGATCATGGTAGATATAGGTATTGCACCTACAAGAACTTTACCAGATGACTGGAAAAATTTTAATCGAAAGCCGAAGAGCACAATCCGACCGTGTCTCTCAGATTCAGTATTACTGAATGTGTCAGAGGAAGCTACAACCAAGGATTTATAGAATAAGTTGGGGAATTTGTATCGGTCTAAGTCCCTACTAAATAAATTATTCCTGAGAAAGAAGTTGTATAACCCGAGGATGAGCGATGGAGACTCGGTGGTAGAGCATTTGAACGCCTTCAATAATGTGCTCAGTCAGTTAGTATCCGTTGAGATTAAAATTTCAGATGAAGATAAGTGTATCAGTTTACTGTGTTCTTTACTAGACTTGTGGGATAGTCTGGTTGTGGCCATAGGTAGTAATACAACTGCCTTGAAGTTTGATGAAGTGGTCTCATCCTTGTTGTCAGAGGAGATGAGACAAAAGAATATGGATGGACAAAGCACATACGCATTATTTGCAAGAGGATGCTCCTAGGAAAGAAATAGATCTAAGTTCTCAAGTGGGATATCTAAGTCTAAGGGTAGATCTAAATCTCCCGGAAAGTTTGTAAAGGTATGTTGGAGATGTGGAAAAGAAGGGCACTACAAGAAGTAGTGTAGATCCAAAGTTGAGAAAAAAAGGGATTTGAAGAATCTCCTTCTACAGAAGAAAATACCTTCAAGGAAGAAGGAGGGGATGTGTACTTGGCTTCTTCAAGCACAGATGTAGATCATGAGGCATGGTTGGTTGACTCAGGTTCATCCTTTCATATGAATCCCCACAGGGAGTGGTTCCGTGAATATGAAAGGTATGATGGAGGTAATGTTTTCATAGGTGATGATTTGACAACCAAAATCATAGGTCGAGGAAAAGTAAAGTCGAGGCTCATAGATGGAAGGATTAGAACACTACCCAGTGTTTTGCACATCCCAGGATTGGGCAGAAATTTGATTTATGTAAGCAAAATGGACGATGCAAGGGTAAAAACAATATTTGAAAAGGAAACCTGCAGGATGGTTCGAGGAACAATGGTGTTGTTCAAGGGAGTTCGGTTTGGAACTATGTATAAGCTGGAAGGAAGAACTATTAGTGATGGGTGTAATAGTTCCACTATTCTTGATATTGGAGTTGAAGAAGAAAGAACTCCTACAGTCTCTGGAGAAAATGTCATGCGGTGGCATCAAAGATTGGGGCATATTGGAGAGAAGGGTCTTCGACTACTACATGATAAATGTATGGTTGAAGATATGTATAATTGTTGTCTGAATTTTGATTTCTATGAACATTGTGTATATGGGAAGCAGAATCAGGTAAGATTCCCCTCTGGAGCAACAAGGGTAGAAGGAATTTTACAGCTAGTTCACAGTGATGTTTTTGGACATGTGTCGGTCCCATCATTGGGAAAATCTGTGTATTATGTCTCATTTATAGATGAATTGTCGAGGAATACTTGGATATATTTCCTCAGGAAGAAATCTGAAGTCTTTGACAGGTTTAAAGAGTTTAAGGCTCTTGTTGAGAATCAAACAGAGAAAATAATTAAGGTGTTGAGGATAGATAATGGTGGAGAGTTCTGTGGGAATGAATTTGAATAATTATGTAAGAAGTGCAGCATAGCAAGGCATAAGACTACTCCATATACACCTCAGCAGAATGGAGTTGCAGAAAGGATGAACATGACACTGATGGAAAGAGCAAGGTGCATGCTCAATGGTGCCGAGTTAGGGCAAGAATTATGGGCAAAGGGAATGGGTACTGCATGTTACTTGGTCAACATATCACCCTCATTAGCCCTAGATGACAAGACTCCACAAGAGGTATGGACTAGTAAGAAACCTTCTCTCACACATCTCAAGGTATTTGGTTGTGAGGAATATGTTAATGTTCCAAAGGAAAACATGAGTAAGCTAGATAAGAAGGCTGACAAGTGTATCTTTATTGGGTATAAAGATGGTCTCAAAGTTTATAAGCTTTGGAACCCATAAACTAAGAAGGTAGTGTATATCCGAGATGTGGTATTTAGAGAAATGAAGGAAGTTGTTAAACAAGAATTCCTACGAAGTAAGGAAGAACCAAATAAAATAGAGTTTGATTTAAATGATGATGAATCCGACTCTACAGAAGAACAAGAATGAGAAGAAGAAGATCCTCATACTCCAGTATTGAGGAGATCAATTTGAGAAAGAAGATTACCAGAAAGGTATACTCCATCTGATTTCCATTGAAATTTTGCTTTGTCTATTACTGATGATGATCCTAGAACTATCAGGGAGGGAGTGGATTCAAAGGATGGAAAGCTCTGAAAAAATGCCATGGATGAAGAAATGACAGCCTTGGATAAGAATGACGCTTGGGATCTAGTGGAGTTGTCAACTGGAAGAAATCCCATTCACAACAAATGGGTATTTAAAAAGAAGCTGAATGGAGAAGGAAAAGTGGAGAAATACAAAGCTCGGTTAGTAGAAAAGGGTTATTCCAAGGTTGAGGGAATTGATTTTGGTGAGATTTTTTTCTCTTGTTTCCAAGTTAACTTCTATAAGATTTTTGTTATCTATTGTTGTTGCATTTGATTTTGAAGTAGTACAGATGGATGTGAAGACAACATTCCTACATGGGGATCTGGAAGAAGAAATCTATATGAAGAAGCCATAAGGATTTGTTGTGAAGGGAAAGAAGGAGCTCGTATGCAAGCTGAAAAAGTCCATGTATGGTTTAAAACAATCACTAAGGATGTGGTATAAAAAAATTCATACTTATATGTTGGGACTTGGCTTCACAAGAAGCAAAGAGGATCATTGTGTGTATTTTGAATTAATTGGTGATCATTTGATTTATTTGGTCTTGTATGTGGATGACATGTTGCTGATAGGAAACAACAAGGAGATTATCCAGGATGTGAAAACTCAATTGTCCTCTAAATTTTACATGAAGGATCTCGGTGCTTCAAATTTCATTTTGGGCATGGAAATTAAAAGAGATCGAGAAAAGATGAAACTCTGGTTAAATTAGAGAAAATATGTCGAGACAATATTGCTGAGGTTTAATATGCAGGAATCCAAACCAGTCAACGTTCCTATTCCTATTGGTGTAAATTTATCTGCAGATCAGTGTCCCAAGACATAGGAATAGGAGGAGGACATGTCTCATGTTCCATATGCAAGTGAAGTTGGCAGTTTGATGTATGCAATGGTTTGTACTAGACCATACATTGCACATGCAGTGGGATTTTTGAGTAGATATATGTCAAAACTAGGGAAGGAGCATTAGACAACAATAAAAAGGGTTTTTAGGTATTTGTGTGGCACTACTGGCTATGGATTATGCTACCAAGGAAGACCGGGATTGGACAGAGTGTTGGATATACATGGCTTTGTGGATGCAGACTGGGATGGAGATCTGGATAGTAGGAGATATACAAGTGGGTATGTGTTTAACTTGTTTGGAGGACCAATAAGTTGGATGATCAAAAGATAGGATGTAGTGGCACTTTCAACTACAGAAATTGAATACATGGTAGCCACTCATGCAAGTAAGGAAGCAATATGTCTACAAATATTGTGTTCAGGTATTGGGTTGGTACAACAAGCTGTAAGGATAGATTGTGACAGTCAGAGTGTTATTTTTCTGGTGAAGGACCCGACTTATCATTCAAAGCCAAAGCATATTGATATTCAATATCACTTTGTGAGAGACATGGTTGAAGAAAAGAAAGTGTTGTTGATGAAGGTGGACACTTTGAAGAATGTTGCAGATTCATTAACAAAATCTGTGAGCACTAAGAAGTTCTCTTGGTGTAGAGGATCCATGGGAATTGCTGCCCTGGATTGTTGATTATGTAACCCTGTAACCCCATGTATGCAAAGAAAACAACAAGTGGGAGAATATTGGGTATGTGTTATATTCTTTGCATGAGTAGTAGTGTTGCATCTTTGCCTTGTTTTTCATGTTGCCTCGATTTTCATGTCCATTGTTGGGCGGTTTTTCGACACAAGGTTTTTTGCCGATGGTTTTCTATCTCTCGTTAAGGAATTAGGGTTGTTGACTAATCCAGGTCATTGGGTTAGGGTTTTGGATGTCGCTGGCTCCTATATGTATATTGTATTATAAACAATGTATCACTATGAATGAATATATAATATGCTAGTTTTCTTGGTTTGGGTTTCCATGGAAAAAATCTTTGTGTAATGTTTGTATTTTCCATTGTATCTTTTTTGTTCTTTCACTGAAAATCTATTTGCAGTAAATATTGTACAAGGTTAAAATCTATAGTAATATCTAAGCAGACGACTGTGCTTGTGGCATTTTCTAAATTTGAAGGGGATGTGTTCATACTTAAGGTTTTGGATCCATTTAGAGGCTTTGAAGGTGATGGAATTGGATGCAATGAGAGCCTCAGAGACGTTTATGTAGACACAAATGCATACATATGTTGTGTACTTACCAATCTTGGTCGCTTCTATAGATATGATATATATTCCCAGTGTATTTCCTATCCTTGCCAGCATTTCCTCATCCCAAAAATCTAATGGAAAAGAGTACAACCTTATCTAGATTGGGTCCTTTCATAATGCTTTGTGTTTAGGCTAAACCCCTCAAGTCAATAGCGCATGTACATACCTATTGATTTGAAAAAGTAAGGGCCTACCTCAAATATAGATTGTATGTGTTTTGTGAAAGAAAAGGCTTCGATAAAAAACCTTTGGCTTCAATCTTGAGATCAATTGCTCCCTTCAGCTCCTAGTGTGATACTTGACCCACCACCTCAATGTTTCCTTTAAGCATCACATGCCAATGAATTTGCAAATGATGGTGTGGCCAATTATGCATTATATTTACCTTTTTACCCTGTCAGAGGTGACCATGTAGCTCAAGGTGTATTATGACTTGCTTAGGCATCTGATAATGTTTTTTCTTGAAATCCAGAACTATTTTCTATGAGTTGACAGTGCATATGGAATTTGAAATGTATGTAGTGACAGTGGGTTGGGCATGATCAACACAAAGTTTTGTTTTACTTATGTTGGAATAATGATTCATTTGTATGATCTAGATTAATTATTTTTATTTTTTATATCTAGAAGTTATAATTAGAGTTACATAAATATGCTTGAGATATTTGTGGAGAGATTGTTGAGTGAATTGAGGAGTGATTGTTGAGATATTATAGGATATGATAGTTTCCTGAGACATCTCCTCTCTATGTATAAATGTGTGCTTCAAGGTAATGGTAAATTTTGAGCTAAGTGTGCATTATTGAGAAATATATTTCCTCAATTAGTTTGTTGGTTTAATTCTGCATTTGGTATCAAAGCGAGTGTTGTCATGTTGTCCAAAGAAGATATTGGTCATTCAAGAGTACATGAGTGAGAGGGTGTGGAGTTTTTGATTTGGAAAGGTTGAAGAGAAGAGTGTGGACTATTGGTGCATCCACTAGTGCATTTACTCAGAGAAGCATGGAGAATATCTTGGACTATTGATGTGTGGAAGAGGTGCATGTGCCATCAACGTGAGAATAAATACCCGTGAGAACTGAGTGGGAAAGGTTGTGGAGTGAACCATTTCAATGCGTGGAGTGAACTATTTGCAGTGATACAACCTATAAAATAGGTGTGGTGTGCATCCTGATATCATTTATTTATGAGCGTGGAGTTCAAGAGGCGTGAATTGAGTTGTGGGACATAAACATGGCTGGAGCGATCTGTGCATGGAGCATCGATTTACGTGCGAGCTGCTACTTGAAATTTGCAACGTGGAGTTGTGCATGGATCTGTATGTGTGTTGGAAAATAATGTTCACTGAGTGGACTGGTTAAAGCATGGATCATGGATGCATTTATTTCGTAAAGTAAAATCTTATCTCATTATTTTATAAAAAAATTCTAAAGGTTATTTTGTAAAAGAGATTATTTTACATCTCTTATTAAAAAAAAACATTGGGCACAAATTTGCGTAAAAGGGTTGATTTAAAGATTTGGGATTATATTGTAAGAGGATTGAATAAAATGTTTGTTTATAATTGCGCAAGTGTTGCACTTCTTCATTGTACTAATTTTTTTATAATAAAAATATCATTTATTTGGTGGTGGTTGAGTCCTGTTTTTTGGGATAGTTGTTTCTTGTCTCGGGTGAAGTGGGACATATTGTGGTCATTTTTCATAATCTCTCTATCTATCTGTTATTCTCCGATGGCGACAAGTAATATTGTGCTTCGAAAACTCACAAGCATTAATTATTTTTATTGGAGCAAACACATGTGACCTATATTTATTACTGAAGATTTATGGGAACTTGTAATTGATGGGTATGCTATGCTTTTTGTTGATGAATTCAAAGCATTGAGTGACGATGAAAATAAATCTCTAAAGGAACTTATAAATAAATATAATGAAGCTCTTGATCTCATAGGGAGTGTAGTGTAAGAATCTACATTTCCAAGAATCTGCAAGATACCAGATATAATAAATACGCAGAACATAAATAGAATGCTAGAAATGGCAGAATAACAGTAATATAACCAACATAATCTCCACAATAACACATAAATGATATAAGAACAACAACATAAATAACACTTTGATTCAGAAAGCAATGTTCACGGGCCTCTTCGAGGGGGCAACCTCTAGTCGAGCAACACTCTGTTACAATAATCTCCAAGCTAGGGTTTTCATACCCTCAACCCTTATTTATACTAAATATGTCTATCAAGAGAAGCATCTAGAGGAAGATCCTTCTAGAAGTGGAAGCTTCTATTAGGTCTTCTTACATCCGCCTTATTCTATTTTATTGAAAGGCCTTATTAATATTGACCTTTATTACATATGAATATATTGATCTACCTATGTGCGGGTTAGGACCCTAACATGTCCGCCCCCTTAAAAACACCCTTGTCCTCAAGGCTTTAGATGTGGAAACTGCTGCAGAATGGTAGCTGGTTCCCAAGTGGCATCTACTGGAGTCGTATGTTTCCACTGGACTAGCACTTCCTTGATGGTTCTTTGACGCAGGTGATGCTCACGCTGGTCCAAAACTGCTTCTGGCTGTAGCCAAATGGATCCTTCTTCAACTAACTCTGGAAGGTTGGTTTGAATTTGGCACCTAGTTCCAATCACCTTCTTTAAGCATGAAACATGAAAAACAAGATGTAGCTTCGACTGACTGGGCAGAGCTAACTGATATACGACTTGTCCCACATGCTTGAGAACTGTATAAGGACCATAAAATTTGGGCGCTAGCTTTTGGCAATGCTCGGCCTTGAGGGAAGTTTGCTTATATGGTTGCAGTCGCAGAAACACCTGATCCCCTTCTGCAAATTGACGTTCAGAGTGACCTTGATTTGCTTGTTGCTTCATGCGATTCTATGCCATGACCAAGTTCTCTTTAAGGGTACGAAGAATATCCTCTTGAATTGTAAGTGTTTGGTTAACCGCCTGGACCTTCGAGGTACCCGATAAGTATGAGAGAACTGAAGGTGGCTTCTGTCCATATACCGCTTTAAAAGGAGTCATGCGAGTAACTGTATGGTAGGAAGTGTTGTACCACCATTCGGCTAGGGGTAACCATTGAGCCCACCGATGTTGTTTTTCAGAGGCAAAACACCTCAGATATGTTTCCAAACACTTGTTGACAACTTCCATTTGACCATCAGTCTGGGGATGATAAGCTATGCTGAGATGCAATTGGGTGCCCTGTAGCTTAAGCAGTTCTTGCCAAAAATTGTTTGTGAAAGTTGGGTCACGATAAAAAACAATAGAGTGCGGCATGCCATGAAGCTTGAAGACCTGGTCCATGAAAATTTGAGCCATCGTGGATGTAGTAAATGGGTGTTGAAGAGCGAAGAAATGAGCATACTTGGAAAGGCGATCCACAACCACCATTATGACTGATTTATTCCCCGATTTGGGTAAGCCAGTAATAAAGTCCATAGAGATATCCTTCCAAATAGCAGGTGGAATCGGAAGCGGTTGTAGTGTGCCCGGAGATTTGACTATTTCTCCCTTGTTGCATTGACACACCTCACATTCAGCGACAAAATTACGGATGTCCTGTTTCATACCATCCCAGAAAAAAGAACGTTTGACCCTGTCATATGTTTTGGTGAACCCTGAGTGCCCCGCTGTGGGTGTAGCATGAAGCTCAGAAAGTACCGTGGATTTAAGCTTTGATTGTTTACTTAAATACAAACGACCTTTGTATCGCAGCTCATCCTAGAGCCAAGAGTACCCTGGGGGAGTCGGAGCCTTGGTATGCAATTGCTGGATCAGATGCGAACTTTTGGGATATTGAAGCCATTACTGGCGCACAGCTTGGAGCCAATTGGGTACAATGAAGGAAAGAGAAAAAAGGGATCCTTCTTCTTCATATTTTCGGGGCAGTGCATCCGCCACTACATTGTCTTTTCCCTTCTTGTAAATGATCTCATAATCATATCCAAAGAGCTTAGTCACCCATTTTTGTTGCTCCGGGGAGGAAATGTGTTGTTCTAGAAAGTAATTGAGGCTTTGATGGCCGATCTTAATTCGGAAGCGTTGCCCCAAGAGATAAGGGCGCCACAGATCAACGACATGTAGAATAGCCAACATTTCCTTTTCATAAATGGGTTTTCCCAGTTTCCTTTCAGACAGTTGCTTGCTAGTGAAGGCCAAAGGTCGACCCTCTTGCATAAGGACAACGCTGATTCCTTTCCCCGAGGCATCACATTCCAACACAAAGGTCTTTGTGAAATCAGGAAGGGCCAGAACCAGAGTGGTGCACATGGCCATATTCAAGGTTGGAAAATCTTGAGTAGCGACTGGAGTCCAAGTGAAAGAGTTCTTTTTGAGGAGAGCAGTGAGAGGTGCTGCAATCTTTCCGTAGTTCTTAACAAACTTGCAATAATACCCTGTTAAGCCTAGAAATCCATGCAATCTTTTGAGAGTCTTTGGGTGCGACCAGTCTTGCATAGCTTCAATCTTTTTTGGATCCACCCTGACGCCATCCTTGCCAACCAGATGACCCAAGTATTGTACTTCCGAGGCACCAAAAGCACATTTTTTAGACTGTTTCAGGAAAAGTTGGTGCTGAGAGAGTAGATGGAGAACTTGATCCATATGAGTAAGATGGTCTGTTCAGGTTTTTCTATAGATGAGGATATCATCAAAGAAAACTAAGACAAAATGACAGAGAAAGGGATGGAAGACATGGTTCATGAGGCTTTGGAAGGTGGAGGGGGCATTACACAAGACAAAGGGCATGGCCAAAAACTCATAGTGGCCCTCATGAGTGCGAAAGGCCGTCTTGGGAATGTCTGCCTCTTTCATACATATCTGGTGATAGCCTGAGCAAAGATCAAGTTTAGTAAAGAATTGGGCGCCACTCAATTCATCCAGGAGGTCATGAATGAAAGGAATGGGAAATTTGTCTTTAATAGTCAGTTTGTTGAGGGCACGGAAGTCAGGACACATTCTCCAAGAACCTTCTTTCTTCAGGACCATGACTATAGGAGAAGAGTAAGGGCTTGTACTAGGGCAGATAATTCCTACATTAAGGCGTTCCTAGACCATTTTATCAATTTCATTTTTTTGTGAAAAGGGGTGGCGATATGGACAGATATTGGGAGGAAGGCTTCCAGGTACAAGGGGAATGGAATGATCATGAACACCATGGGAAGGAGGGAGTCCTTGGGGAGTGGAAAATACCATTTGATGTTTAGAAAGGAGGGTTTGGAGGTCATGCGGTACCGGGGGTGTCTCTGTTGCTTGTATGGCATGGAGTTGGGCAATGACTCCAGAATGACCTTTTTTGAGCAGCTTTTCCATGCGATGGGAACTAATGACCTCAGGTGAACCGACAATGATGCCTTGGAATTTATATTGGTGGCCTTCCTGGTCGAATTGCATTGTTAATGCCTTAAAATTCATGAGAATGGGACGCAAAGTTCTTAGCCAGTCTGCACCCAACACAATGTCACAACCACCCATGTCGATAGCAAACATATGGGATTTTAGATGGTAGTCACCGATTTGGAGACACACATTTTCACAACGCCCTCCACATTTCATGGAACCACCATTGGCAATAATGATTTGAAAATTGTTGACAATATGGATTTAGAAATGAGTTTCTTGGGCAATGCAACGATGAATAAAATTATGGGTGCTTCCACTATCAACCAGAATGATGACCTTCCGATGCTTGATGTAACCGATTAACTTGAGGGTTTGGGGAGCGGAGAAGCTAGTGAGAGCATTGAGGGAAATGACGGGTTCTACTTCGGGAGGGTCTGAGGGAGGGGTTATGTCAGTGATTTCAGGTGACTTAGACACAAGGGGAGTTTCAACATCCTCTTCCGAAATATCCTCAGAGATGGCCATAAAAAGCTTTTGTTCCTTACACTTGTGGCCCGAGAAATATTTGTCATCACAATTATAACAAAGGCCTTTGAGTTGGCATTCAACCATTTCAGCCCTGGTCAATTTTTGGATCTTTAATGGGGCGGAGGGAGTAGTGGGAGTGACGGGTTTAGGGCGAGGGATAAAGGAGGGTTTTCAGTTTTGAGAGGATACAACCTCTTGTGCTTCTTTAGCTCTTTTAGTAGCCTCCACCCAAATCGAGGGTTGAGCCATGAGGACATGGGCCCGAATCTCCTCTTTGAGGCCACTGATAAACAACTCTCGAAAGAAAGCATCAGTCATGCCCTCTGTTTGAAAAGCCAGGTGCTCAAAGGCAACTATGAAGTCTTCTACTGTTCCGGATCGTTTTGTCAAACGACCCAAATGGTTGGTGTCCGTGTCAAAGCATTCATAAAGCTCAGTCACAAATTGGGTCCAAGCAATATACCCTTGACGAGAAGTTTTTCTCCATTTCCACCATTGCCAATGTTCTTGGTCTAGATGGAGAACACCATACCGGATTGGCCAAGTCATCTGTGATGCCGTATAAAGAGAAATCATGTTCCATTTGGGTTACCCAACCAGTGGGGTCCGAGCCATCAAATTTGGTCACATCCACCCGCGGAAGGCATAGGTCACGTTGAAAGTGATGGGGCTGAAAGGTATGGGAATGAGAGGAATGTTCGCCTTCGGTCTTTGGAGGTGCTTCAGAGAAAGGGTCATCTGTAGGGATCTTCAGTTTAGTGCAGAGTGATGTAAAGGCAGATTCAAGCTGGGTGGTCAGTTCTTGTTTGACTTCCTCCATTGAGGACTGAATGGTTGTATTTATGGTTGTATTGATGGATGAATCGATGGAGGAAACGGTAGCATTGAGTTGTTTCACTTCTTTTTGGGTCTCGAGGAAATCATATTGCAAGGTGTTGAAGCGAGTTTCCATATCTTGGCTACGGGTATGGGCCATGAGGATTGGTGAACTAAAAGGGGCAGGCGGGGTCAAAAATTTTGCCGAAAAATGATATGGATGAATGTGATAAGGGCGAAGAGATGAATCCAATGGAATAGGTCTCAAATAATGCTGAAAAAATTTCCAGACTTACACCTACGAAGTTATACTCCAGTCTGAAGAATACTGCAGTGATGAAATCCCCAAATGCTTAACCAGAAAGAAATGTGTATTTACTTGGCAACCCGAACACAGTTGCACGACAATAGATCTGGTCTGTTTTAATTTTTTTATGTTTCTATCCCCCAAGGGTTATGTATTCAAGGGTTCTACAGGCAAGGGTTTGCCCTGTGCTATAGCTCTTTGATATACGTGTGGGGTCCAACAGTGGTACTCATCCCAATATTTCAGGGCACTAACTAAGGAGGATAGACCGTACCCTTAGCCGTACTACCCGACTACCCAGTTACTAGAGAGTATCTTCCCGAGTGCTGTTCTCGGTGACACTATAGCAGTTCGACAACCGATAGGTTTATCTAAAGAGGGCTTCAGGAAATCTAGGCCGATCCGTACACAGGTGCTGTCTGATGCGCTACCACTCGAAGAGGTACAAACAGGGTTTACAAGGGTGGCCAACAGATGTGCGCTTAAGAACCACTTGTATTTCCTGCATGTATGAATCCCTCAACCGCGGGTTTATGCGCGTAAAGACAGATCTCTGTGGATTAAAGATGCTGGAATATGTCTCTACCTTGAAAAAAAATTCCCACAATTTCTGCCAAGGAAAGTGCTCTGATACCACTTGCAAGATACCAGATATAATAAATATGCAGAACAGAAATAGAATGCTAGAAATGGCAGAATAACAGTAATATAGCCAACATAATCTCCACAATAACACATAAATGATATAAGAACAACAACAAAAATAACACTTTGATTCAGAAAGCAATGTTCACGGGCCTCTTCGAGGGGGCAACCTCTAGTCGAGCAACGCTCTGTTACAATAATCTCCAAGCTAGGGTTTTCATACCCTCAACCCTTATTTATACTAAATATGTCTATCAAGAGAAGCATCTAGAGGAAGATCCTTCTGGAAGCGGAAGCTTCTATTAGGTCTTCTTACATCCGCCTTATTCTATTTTATTAAAAGGCCTTATTAATATTGACCTTTATTACATCCAAATATATTGATCTACCTATGTGTGGGTTAGGACCCTAATAGAATCAATGTTGTAGAATCATCCAAACAAGCATGAGATATATTAAAGAACACATATGAAGGTGTGGTTGTAGCTAGACATTAAGGTGGAATTTTGAAAACGGAAATATGAAAAGTAATGAATCCATTCATGATTACATCACCAAAATACAAGATCTAGTTAATCGGATGAGGTTATTAAGTGAAGATGTTCCAGAAAGAAGACTAATTGATTTTTTTTTATGAAGTGTTCTACCCAAGTTTTAGATGGTCACCACCAGTATTATGGTCTCCAAAGATTTAAACACAATGAAAATTGATGAATTGAGTGGTTTTTTTCTAATTGTTGAAGAAAGTAATCCAACAGATGAAATGGAACATGTTTTTCCCACAAGGCATAGAGGAAGAGGAAGAAGCAGGGGTCAATATTAGAATCAGAATCAGAATAGGAATCCACAAGAGTAACATAATTATCAAGGAAATGCATCCACTTCAAGAGGAAGAGGAAGAAGTCCAAGTCAATTCAGAGGAAGAAACAAAGAAGGATCTCATGGAAGAGGAAGAGGCCGAGATGGATCTTAAGAAAGACAAGGACCACAATGTTATTATTGTCATAAGTTTGGTCATCTTAAAAAAAAATGTTATGCAAAATTACAAGATATGAAACATAAAGGTGCCAATACAGTCGTTGAAAAAACAAGGAATGATAAGTTATTCATCTCATGTTTTATTGCACATAATGAAGAAAGTGAATCTTGGTATATTGATTTAGGATGTTCAACTCATATGACATATCATGAAGAGTTGTTTACTAGAATAAGTGACAATTATTTTGGTAAAGTTATCTTTGGTGATAATAGAGTTTCTGAAGTTAAAGGGAAAGACACAATTGCAATTCCAACATTACATGGAAATAAGAAGTTTATTGAGGACACATTGTTGACACTAACGTTGAAGAAGAGCCTACTCTCTGTAGGTCAGATGATGGAGAAAAACTACAAGTTAGTGTTTGATAATAAATAGTATTTAATCATGGATAAGTTGAATCAAAATGTAGTAGTAGGAAGAGGAGAAATGACTGAAGACAAAATATTCAATCTTTCTTTTGATTCAAGTAACTCACACAGTTTGAATGTTACAAGAGAAATGAATAGCAAGCTTTGAAATTTAAGGATGGGACATTTGAATTTTCAGAGTTTGGTATCGTTAAGGAAGTAGAACATGGTGAATGGTCTTCTTTATATTAAGATGGATGATGAAATATGTGAAGGTTGTATTTTTGGGAAACTACATAGGGAAAGTTTCTCAAATCGAACATGGAAGGCTAGAGAATGTATAACACTAGTACATTCAAATTTGTGTGGTCCAATGGAGACTGTGTCTTTTGGAAATGCATGTTATTTTCCTACTTTCATTGATGATTGTTCCAGGAATACTTGGGTATGTTTTTTATAGGAAAAGTCTGAAGTGTTTTCTCATTTTCTTGAGTTTAAGGCATTAGTTAAAAAGAAAAGTGGTTTGAAAATTCTCACCCTATGAACAAATAATGGGGGAGAACACAAGTCAAATGAAATTTTGAATTATTGCAGGAAGAATGGAATAAAATGAGAGTTTACCAATTCTTACTCTCCTCAACAAAATGGAGTTGTGGAAAGGAAAAATAGGATAGTTGAAATGGCTTGGAGCATGTTAAAAACTAAGTCTCTCGGAAATTATTTATGGGCCAAAGCAGTGAAAACTGTCATTTATACTCTCAATAGATGTCCTACGAGAGAGATATTGAATTTGAATCCAAAAGAAACATGGTTAGGATATAAACCAAGTGTTGCACACATGAAATCTTTTGGTTGCATTGCATATGCACATGTTCCTAAAGAAAAAATGAGCAAATTGGATGATAAAAGTGTTAAGCGCATTTTCATTGGATGTAGTATTGAAACAATAAGTTACAAGTTGTTTGACCCTCAAGCAAAGAAAATGATAATAAGCATAGATGTTGTGTTTGATGACCAGGGAATTTATCAGTCAGAACATGTACAGATTGAATTAAGAAAATATGCAGTGGATATTGGTGATGAATCAAATTCTAAGTCAACAAAGGCATATAAAGTCAAGAAGAAGACTAAGTGGCTTGAAAGGGGTAATTCATAAAGCAATATGTTGGATAGAAATTTTGAAAGAAGACTTACTAGATCCCAATTTTTTTTTGTGAATTATGCACTTATGGCACAAGCAATGAAGATGGATGAACCACAAAATTATGCAGAAGTATCAAGAAAGAAATAATGGAATCAGAATTGAACTCCTTGGTGAGGAATGATACTTCGGACTTGGTTAGTTTACCAAATGGAAAATATGTGATTGATACTAAATGGTTTTATAAAACTAAGTATAAATTAGATGGCATAATTGATAAGTATAAGGCCCATTTAGTTGCAAAAGGTTTTGCACAAAAGGAGGGAATTGATTATATTGAGACATTTGCTCCATTTGCAAAGTTGGATACAATCAAGATGGTACTTTCTTTGGCTGCACAATATAAATGGAAAATTTTTCAGATGAATGTTAAATCAACTTTCTTGAATGGTTATGTGGATGAAGAAATTTACGTAGAGCATCCAAAAGGTTTTGAAGTTCCAAGTAAAGAAGATTGTGTTACAAGTTGAAAAAGGCCTTGTATGGTCCCAAACAAGCGCCAAGAGCATGGTATTCCAGAATTGATAAATATTTTCAGGATCACGGCTTAGCTAAAATTTTATCTGATCCCAATCTCTATATCTTTTAGAGACAAGAAATTCTGATAGTTGCATTATGTGTTGATGATTTGATCTACACAGGGAATAGTGTTGAATTATTTCAAAGGTTTATGTCACATATGATTGTTGAGTTTGAGATGACAGATCTTGGTGAGTTGCATTAGTTGTTGGGTATTGAAGTTTGGCATAAGGAATATAGCATTTTCATGTCACAATCCAAGTATACTTGGGACATTCTAAATAAGTTCAGAATGTTGAGTTGCAAACCAACTACAACTCCTTTGGAAATTGGGTTGAAGTTACATGGACACGATGACACCAATTTAGTTAATGTTACTTTGTATCGTCAATTGGTTGGAAGTTTGATATACTTAACTACACCTCAATTGGATATATATTTTGCAGTCAATATGGTATCAATATTTATGGCATAACCCAAGGAATTGCATTGGAAAGCAACACAGAAGATTTTGAAATATCTGTGTGGTATAGTTGGCTATGGTTCAATATACAGATCTACATAAGATTTCAGGATGATTGGTTATATAGATTCATATTGGGCAGGCTGCATGGATGACAAGAAATCAACTTCAAGGTATTCATTTAGCATGTGTTCAACAACAATTGCTTGGAGTATTAAAAATAAACCTATAGTTTCTCTCTCCACAAGAAAAGCAGAGTATAAATCCACAGTGACAAAACATGTGAAGCAATGTGGTTAAGAAGAATTTTGGAGGATCTACATGAGCAACACGAACAACCCACTTAGTTGATATGTGATAATCAAAGTATTATTCAAATGACCAATAATCCAATTTTTCACAAGAAGACCAAGTATATTGATATTCAATATCATTTTGTTCGAGATTTGGTTCAACATTCTACTAATTTAGAGATGATCTTGGAATATTTCCAAATGATCATTATGGGGGAGAAATGTTGGAATAATGATTCATTTGTATGATCTAGATTAATTATTGTTATTTTTTATATCTCGAAGGTCTAATCAGAGTTATAGAAATATGCTTGAGAGATTTGTCGAGAGATTTTTGAGTGAATTGAGGGGTGATTGTTGAGAGATTATAGGAGATGATAGTTTCCCAAGACATCTCCTCTCTATGTATAAATGTATTCTTTGGCAATGAGAAAGTTTGATCTAGGTGTGCATTATTGAGAAATATATTTGCTCCATTAGTTTGTTGGTGTAATTCTTCAACTTATGGTGCCAATGATAACTTGTTTTTTTCCTCTGGCATATTTGTATGAAGGACATCAAGGGATAAAAACCTCACAAATTGTGCTTGTGGTGCCTTCCCTCATTATGGGGTTGGTCTGTCACAACTCATTGAAGCCTTAACAAAGTTGGAATGTAGAGCATAAACCCTAAATAGCCAGAGCATTAAAAAAATTATGGAGTGAACTTATTAAAATCGACATTTTTGTGCACTTTTGATATTTTAATATAAAATACATTGTCATATTTCTTCTAGAATTAAATTATTATTTTGATGATTATTGAAAATGGAAGAAATAAATTAAACATTTCATAAAAAGAAAAACACAAAGCTTTGATAAGAACATTTAGATTTTAAAAGATTGAAAAATATTCACAATTAATTGGTGATATCTTAAATTAATTATTAAGATCCCATTAAAAACAATTAATACATACTAATTATTTACACTAAAATTACATAAATTAATAGGGGAGGTAGGTGGGAGGGGGGAATTATTTAGGAACCCAAAGGAAAAAGAATATTAAAATACTACTGGAATCTCGAGAAATACACCAACAATAAAGCAGATGCATATGCATTACTTAAAGGAATACAACTAGCAAAGCATCGACAAATTTTCAACCTAAATGTAATAGGAGATTCCAAGACAATCATAAGGATGATGATCCAGAATCGAGCCAAAACACTTTAGCGTAAAAAGAATTCTAGATAGAATTAGTGTAGACACAAGGACCCTAAAGCCAAACTTCTTACATGTTCTAAGAGAAAATAACATGGCAACAGACAAAATGACGAATGAGGCCATAGGCAGACCTCCTGGAACCTTAGGGGTGGAGGGTATTGAAGACTTAGCCCCACTAGTTTAATTCTCCCACACATGACCAGGAGCCAGTGCACAAAGGCCAAGGGAGGGTACACTTGGAGCTCCAACGCGAGTGGTGAAAGGTGGAGGAAGCAACTGGCAGGTGAAAAGATAGTGACTCATCGGCTAAGGATAAACCGGGTTAACCATATATGGTACAACGATCTCATTGTGGCTTGGGGTGGTCTGCTTATCCGTTCAGTTGAGTTCGTGGGTAATCGAAGGCTGAAGGCTTTGATGTAGATGGACCGAACATGTAACAACCCTAATGCAAAGTGGATTTTCCAGGATGACTTTGGATTTAGTCCTAGGATCGAAGATGTGAAGGCTCCAAGTACAACACACCAGGTAGAGTTTGTGATTTATCTGTTTGACACGAAATTGGCACTGATTATCACATGGGGGGATCTATCTCAACGTTTGTCCTTACTGGGGAGAATTTTACATGAGTCTTTGACAAGCCATATTCACCTCACGTTCTCCCCGAAACACATAGTCTGTCCAACATTGTTTGTGTCTCAAAGAGATCCTTCTCAGAGATTTCGGGCTCCCCCTCGGTATCCCTTTGTTGATACTGAGAGGGGGGTGATCCAGTATCAAGTACAATTTTTTTTTTTTTTTTTCAACTTATACTTCAACCAAATTATATATTCAATTATATCCAATGAGCAATGAACACTAGTAGAAGAGTTACACCAATACATGAGAATATACCATGCACAATATATGAGAAATAATCAATAGTTATTGTTCAAGGGAAGTGATGACTTCCAAGGGTAGCTACAACGTCCAAATATAAAGGGAGGGATAAACCTCCAAAAGGAAGATACAATCTTCCAATATAAAGAGAGGGTTGACCTCTCCATCCTTGCTCCTTCCTTCCACCCAAGAATATATGAGAGATAATAAAAATTTACATTAAATTATCACCATCAACCAACCATCACATAGAACCTGATAATGCTTCCTGAGACTTCTTCAACTTATGCAATTCTTCACTTCTTGGAATACTTTGATCCTATAGATAATATTACTCAATGTATTCTCTGAAACACCTCCAAGTTTCACTCCTTGAATCCTCCCAGAAAAGGAGTTATAGAGAAAATGGTAGACCTTATTCAATTCTGGTTTATCTGGAGAGCGAACTTGTACAACATGCCCCATGCTCAATATTTAACATAAGATTATGAAATTCATACACATGAAACTAAAACCCGTACTCTTTCCAATTCACTTGGTCTCACTTCATTTGGATTCTCTATGAATACTTTATGTTTGTTTACCCGAAACACATGTTTATGACTAGCTTAGAACACATCACCAAAAGACTTCATCCTCCCTTGAAATTCGATCTTCTTTACTTCAAATTTCCTTTGAAATTTGACTTATATATCCTTGTTCATTAACAAACTTGTGTGTTTTGAAAAATGAATGTATAATGAGATGTATTTATACCCTTTATGTCACTTCATTTTAACATTAGGGCCGACATGTAGTTTCTTCTTCAATTCACATTGTCATCTTCAAAAATTCATTTCTCCTCAATCATGAGGATCCACGTGACGTTCCACATACCACCGAAAGCAGAATGAATTATACTATCCATCCATGGGTGTTGTACCTACATGTGTAATTTCCTTCATATCTATCTACTTCGATCAACTGTTGGGTCCAAAATCCAATGGCTAGGGTTGACATCAATGACTACAACCAATGACTAGGGTTGACATCAATGACAACAAACAATCTTCCAACAATCTCCCCCTTTGTCATTGATGGAAACAATCATGCTCCTCCTGTCATCATGATACTAATTTCTCTCCCTCTTTGACAACAATGGAAAAGGGTGGGGCTTCTCCCCCAGAGTTCAATGGCATAAGGTGACTTTCTTCTTTGGCGTTGCTCCCCCTGAACATGTGGCACTCAATAACACTTCATCCTTATTTTTGGTCTTTAGGACTTTTTCTTCCTTGGAATCCTTTTGTGTGGATTTTGTCTTCTCTCTCTTCTTCATGTATAGGATGTATATGTTGTTTAGTCTTCTTGTCGTAGTTGCAACCAATCTTCCTGAACCTCCTTCTTTGATTTTTCATCTTTGTGAGTCAAACATGAGAGTATATCCTTGATCACACATTTTACTAACACTGAGTAAATTATGCTTCAAGTCTTCAACCAATAGGACATTCTTTGCATTTACATTTTTTCTTCCAAGCTCTACTACACCTTTTCCAAGTATTTTGGCAGATGAGTCATCTCTAAATGCAACATTGCCACCCTTTCTCTTCAAGCTGATGAATTTTTCTTGATCCCCAGTCATGTGTGAAGAACATCCATTGTCTATGTACCATTCATCTTCTTCTTTACATTCTTCAACGATCAATGATATTCAACAATCTTCATTGTTTGGAATATCTTTCCTTCTCCATACTGTGGTTGGCATAGGGACATTTGGCATAGGAGCATCTTCATTCATATATCTGCAATCTCATGCTTTGTGACCAAGATCATTACATTTGTAGCATACAATAGTTTTTTCCATCAATGGGGAAAATGAATTATAACTTATGTTGACAAATACATGATTGTTTCCATATATTCTATTTACACCATTCATGTTTCTTGCATAGTTGTTCCTTTCATTGATTCTGTAATTAATTTCCTTATGTCCAAAATTTTTGCAAGTATAACAATGACCATGAAAGAAATTTTAATACCTGGGAGTAAGTGACCTTCTTTGTGCTATAGTCCATCTGGGTTCATGATCTACTCTTCTGTAGTTTCCTTCATAATGATTGAAGATTCTTTGATTCCTGAAGGTAGGAGGTCTTCTTGGATATTCATCTCTTTTGTAATCATTCCTTCTTTCAGGTATCCTGGTCCACTTCTCATCAACTATCTTTGTAGATCTTTCTTCAACCTTCTTGTTGGTATTTGAATCTTCTTTGTATGAAGTTTCACCCATGCACCCAAGATGTGTTAAGTCTTTTGGAACTTGATAGTTTCTTAAGCTCTTCCTCAATGAGACAACTTCTTGTTCAAGTTTCTCACAATCTTCTTCTTTCTTCATCATTTGGACATTTCTTACTTCTCCTATTCTTCTTGCTTCTTCAAGTAGAGTTTTCAAGGAAATGGTTTATTCTCTTAGTTTCTCAAAGTATTCTGATTGTTTCTTAAAGCTTTCAATTGTCTTTTCACAACTACCCAATTCACTTCTTAGTTTTCTATGCGTGTTTTTGAGCTTGCTATTTTCAATCTCAACATGCTTCAATTTTTTAAGATTCTCATCTTCTTGTTGAATCATTTCTACTTCATGATTTTCTTCTTCTTCATTGGAATTTTCTTCTTCAGTATCATCTCTTTCAATCCTTGGATAAGGACATTCAAATTCAACATGTCCTACTCCTTCACAATTAAAGCAAAAGAACTCACCTATATTTGCTTCTTTGAAATCTAAGATGTTGTAATTTGCTTCAACTTCTTCTTCTTCTTCTATTTCTTCCCTTGCATAAAGGTCTTGTATATTGTCCCAAAGCTCTTTTGTTGATGCACATGATCCCACCTTGGATTTCACTGAATCTGTCAATCCATCCAGGATGATATCTATTGCTAATTTGTTGTTCCTTCTTGCTTCCTTTTGAGCTGTAGTCTATGGTTTCTTCAAAGCATTGTATCCTGAAACAACCGAGAACCAAACATCTGCCCCAAGAGATTTCAACTAAGTTTCCATTCTATTACTCCAGTATTCAAAATTGCTTCCATCAAATGGTGGAATCCTATTTGGAATGTTGTCTTCCATTTCTGCTTAGGATCTTCCTTCCAGGTTAAACTGTACTGAAGGTAACCCACTTTGATACCAATTGTTGATACCGAGAGGGGGGTGAATCAATATCAAGTAAAATTTAAAAAAAAATTCAACTTATAATTCAACTAGATTATATAATCAATTATATCCAATGAGCAATGAACAATAGTAGAAGAGTTACACCAATACACCACAATACACCATGCACAATATATGAGAAATAATCGATACTTATTGTTCAAGGGAAGTAATGACTTCCAAGGGTAGCTACAACTTCCAAATATAAAGGGAGGGATAAAACTCCAAAAGGAAAATACAATCCTCCAATATCAAGAGAGGGTTGACCTCTCCATCCTTGACCCTTCCTTCCACCCAAGAATATATGAGAGATAATAAAACTTTACATTAAATTATCACCATCAACCAACCATTATATAGAACTTGATAATGCTTCCTGAGACTTCTTTAACTTCTACAATTCTTCACTTCTTGGAATACTCTGATGCTGTAGATAATATCACTCAATGTATTCTCTGAAACTCCTCCAAGTTTGACTCCTTGAATCCTCCCAGAAAAGGAGTTATAGAGAAAATGGTAGACCTTATTCAATTCCAGTTTATTCAGGAGAGCAAACTTGTACAACATGATCAATATTTAACATAAGATTCTGAAATTCGTACACATGAAACTACAACCCATACTATTTCCAATGCAATTGGTCTCACTTCATTTGGATTCTCTATGAATACGTTATGATTGTTTTACCTGAAACACCTGTTTATGACTAACTTAGAACACATCACCAAAATACTTCATCCTCCCTTGAAATTCAATCTTCTTTACTTCATATTTCCTCTGAAATTAGACTTATATATCCTTGTTCATTAACAAACTTGTGTGTTTTGAAAAATGAATGTATAATGAGATGTATTTATACCCTTTATGCCACTTCCTTTTAACATTAGGGTCGACATGTAGTTTCTGCTTCAATTCACATTGTCCTCTTCAAAAATTCATTTCTCCTCAATCGTGAGGATCCACGTGATGTGCCACATACCACTAGAAGTGACATTATTTATACTATCCATCCATGGGTGTTGTACCTACATGTGTAATTTCCTTCATGTTTATCTACTTCGATCAACTGTTGGGTCCAAAAGCCAATGGCTAGGATTGACATCAATGACTACAACCAATGACTAGGAATGACATCAATGACAACAATCAATCTTCCAACACCCTTGTCACGTCCACCACCTCACCCTATGCCTTTTCATTGCCTCACCTAGGTATTCACTCTGTGGCCTTTTCTAGGACCTGCTCCTTCCAAAAAATATTCTCAAACTTCAAGAAGTCCAATTCCTTGTAGAATTGTGTCCCCCCCAACAACATGGAAAATAAATAGAAGAACCACAACGTGCCAAAGATTACGCACTTGTAGGGCGTCAAGGGTTTATTAGTTGGATTTGATTAGCCAGACCCTAAGATGGAGTGTGTAGGTTGTCAAAGGCTGCAAATTCAAATGGGAGCACTCAACTCTACTTTAACATTTGAGCTTGAGACCCTCTCTCAGCACATGCATTTAATTGAAAGGCAACAATACGAAGTATATGCTCAAAGGAGCCAAATTGAAGAGCATCGCAATTGTTTGGATATTATGCAGAGCTGAATGGATCAGATGGAAAGAAATCATCAGCAACCCAATACACCAACAAGCACCCAGGGAGCCTCCTGTAACACCCTATTTCCCCCAGTTTGTAAATATAACTATATTGGCCAAGGAACTATGGAAAACTCAAAGGTGTGAATGTTTGATTTGTTGGACCTTTGTATAAAAGGTCGATGAATGTAAATTCTGTTATTTTAATAGAAAATAGATACGTGTTGCATGACTGCTGGAAAGGAGATGTGCTAAGAGAGACCACGAATGCTATGAAAAGATGGTGGAGGGGACCAGGAATGGTTGCGTTAACCTCCACCGAACCAGTACTGTGCTGGATTTAATTGCTCAGGATTAGAACAACCCTCTGACCCAGGAATGAATTAAAGTCAGGCCGGTAGGTGGGAAGACCTCCTCAAGAGTTAATGAAGGGATGGGGCATACCCCCCATCTGTAAGGCTTCCAGACCTGACCAGAGACTGGGAATTTGGGCCACACGCAATCTTGCTAGGAAAGTCAAGAAAGGAAAGTGTGGGGGGTCAGGGAAGAAATCGATGAAGAGAGCAGAGGAAAGAACATAAGCTCTGGGATTCGAGGTGAATTGTGAAAAGAGTGTGTTCTAATCGCGGGAAATAGAGACTGAGACAGGAGAAGGAGAGTAACCTTCATCCCTATCTATTTCTGAGACAAAATAAGATATTCAATCTAAAATCATCGTGGTCTAGATTGGGGGTGGCTAGTGGTAAATCCATTAGGAGTGTCTGAGCCTATGGTTGGGTGGAAACGTGCACCCTTTCCAACAGTCACTTGACGTTATCTAGTTTTGATAAGTGTTTCCATACTTTATGCGTTGAATTGGGATTTACTAGTTGCATGCATGTATTTACTTATCTGTAAATGGTTTTGCATTGAAAAGGTTAAATTGTGTATATACGTTGGTTTCCTTGAGGACTTGTGCTTCTGCTTTTCCTGTATGCTCCAATTTGACTCTCGAAGGTGTTTTTCTCCAGGGAGCTACCTCACCACTCTGGAATCGGATCAAGCCTCTTGGCACTACTACCGTCTCGACAACCTCATGAATTTACACCGCCTCGTTTCAAAACTTAAGGTTCTACGAACTAGGAAGACGTTTCCTTCAAACCAGTACTCTGAGAGATCTTGAACTCGCACCCACGACCTTAACTAAAACCTGACTAAGAGTAGAGTGCACAACCCAAGAGTTATATGAAGGTCCATGTGACCTGGGCCTAGGAATCCTGCATTAATCCTGAAATGAGCTAGTTCAAAATGATTTCGGAGTTTCAGGAGTTCGACGTCCGGAATGTCAAACTTCATGATAGTCAGAATTACCTGAACTCCCTGAATAACAAGAGACATAGATGAATTAAGAACCCGACGGAGGAGATGAATGTGAACCGTTCATCGGGAGGAAAACCAATCACACTCATTAGATCGACTCAAAGACCCATTGGAATTAACAAATCAAACATCAGTCTCTCGATTATATTGATGGTTGGGAATAATTGCAGAGTGCGAAGGTGGAATTAACGGACATGCTAGTTCTCGGCTTACAATTCATCAATGCCATTGATATCGTTGGGGATGGAAGATCAATGACCTCTATTAGACAGATTCAGGCAAGTGCTTCCTAAATTTTGGAGATTGGGCCCCACAATCGCTGTGAACCATCGATTTGTGATCAGAGATCGATGGTGGGGAATCATTGCGGAGCACAAAGATGAAATTAGAGGACGTTCTAGTTCATGATCCACAATTCACCAAGGTCGTTGATCTCATCGGGATGGAGGATCAACGACCACAATTAGTTCGAGTTGGGCGAGTACTTTTCGGATTACGAAGATTGAGATCTCCGATAAAGAATGAACACCATGGGGTCCCACAATCACTGTGAACCATCGATCGGTGAACAAATCGGTATCGGCCGAATCATGTCCCTGAAAACCTATGGGAAGTTGAAGGACGATCAGACCAAAGTGACGAGGGCATGTGTCGCCCCTGACCCAGCTACGAGTCAACCCCTGGAACATGCATACCTCGACCAAGTGGTTGGTGAAATGAATGGGATTCCAAAGTCCTGAAGTGATTTGTATCCATCGATCCGTGGGAGACACACATCGATAAGATCGTCGACTTCGGGTGAAATCATTTAGGGAGAAAGCGACCGTGGAGAGGTTGAAACTCCCAAAGACCGAATAGCCGAAGTGATTCATAGCCTTCGATATGCGAGGGACACACATTACTAGATCACGTACTTCAGGAGTGAGGGGAAATAAACGTTGAGTAGAGGGTCTCCCGAAATGGATCCCCACCATCAAATGAGAAGGACGCATGGCGCATGATCCTTGACTCCGAAAGAAAGTACTCTGAGAGAACGAATTGTTGGAATGTTTGGATCTCCTGAACACCGAAGTCCTGAAGTAAAACAAGACTGTTGATTGGGAAGGATGCATGAGGCACGATCCTTGACTCCGGAAGAAAGTACTATGGGAGAACGGATTGTTGGAATGTTCGGATCTCCCGAACGCTGAAGTATCGAAGTAAACCAAGACCGTTGATCGGGAAGGATGCGTGGCACACGATCCTTGACTCCGAAAGAAAGTACTCTGGGAGAATGGATTGTTGGAATGTTCATATCCCCCGAGTGCCGAAGTCCCGAAGTAAACCAAGACTGTTGATCAGGTAGGACACATGGCGTATGATCCTTGACTCCGGGAGAACGGATTGTTGGAACGTTTGGATCACCCAAACACCAAAGTCCCAAAGTAAACCAGGACCGTTGATCAGGAAGGATGCGTGGCACATGATCCTTAACTCCAGAAGAAAATTCTCTGGGAGAAAAGGTTGCAGAAACGTTCGAAGCTCCCGAATGCCCAAGTTTCAAAATGAACCTAAGCTGTTGATTTAAAACGGACGCGTGGCGCTTGATCTGGAACTCTGGGTATGAAGTACTTCGGGAGGGAAGGTTGTGTGAGCGTCTGGGAGCCCCGAACGTCGAAGTCCCGAAGTGAATCAGGATCGTCGAAATCCTCGAGGACACGCGACATCGGATTGTGAATTTCATAGATTTGACAGTCTGGAGGATTCGCACGGTGGTTGTCTTGGCGCATGTTGTTTTGGCGTCTAGTCATAGCTCATAGTCATATGCAAGTATAGGGGAATGGAAGAACCCGAAGGACTTGGAAGAGGGTATCTGCCAATTCTGAGATCGGTTTGGAGCATGGAGATCGTGGCTAGAAAGCCCTAGAAGAGCATAATGGAATAGAGTCTCCGAATGAGGATATTGATTTTCTTAAGAAGAACGAAATTTTTACGCTCCACCATGGGTGTGTTACACCTCCAAGAATGTAACTTCAGCCATAGTCAATCAAATCCTAGATCTCAACGAGCCCTACGCAGATCCAATTTGGGAGCAGCAGGGACATTCAAAAATAAAAAAGGAACCAGGTAGTTGATTTTTTATAAAAAATCAAGTCTCATGTTTTGTTTTAGGTTATTTATAAACAATTTTTTCTATAGATTGTATTCTTCAAAATACAAAACATACGATATAGTGAGGGAATTTGGAAACTCAATGGCCACAAATTTTGTATAAGAATTTCCAAGCTTCAAAGTCTATTTCTCAAAGGTCACTCATGGCCCTTTTTTTGTATTACATTGGATTTATCCACACTTTCTAATATAAATCTCCCATTTCTTGTTAAATACTTTTTACATAAATTAAAAATAATTTCCAAAACCCCAATAAAGCTATAACCTTATTGGAGGAAAATCTAATTAACTCTATGGCTAACTAAATAATTTAGTAAGGGTGTCAAAAGGGTGGGAAGAATGTGTTGGCCCACCTCTTAGCCAACTCAATCTAACCACCCCCGCACCACCTTATACCATCATCATGCTATTCTCCAAATATTAAAGTCACTCTCGGTGAAAGGATTAGACAAGATCTTGAGATAATAGTGAAAGGATTAGAGTACAAGATCTTGCGATAATATTTATTTGTTATGCCATGTAAACACATTCAATGTGGTCGTTGGGAGAAAATGTGTGAAGGCTCAACCTCATTATCGATAGGAAACTCAAAGATTTTTATATTTCATCATCTCAATGGATGAGGATGATAATGAAATTACACTCTTAGAAAATCTGTAGAGTGGGGAGGCAAAAAGTCTTATTATTGTTAAAACATTGTAGAGTGGGGAGGCAAAAAGTCTTATTATACCTGTCGTCTAGGCATGGTATATAGCGATCGCTAGGTCGTTGACCAGCTATTAGTTGAGGTTTGACTCAAAACAAATTGAGCTTTATCAAAAGTATAACATTACAAACTGATTTTATTTATTTATTTTAATTAGTTTAAAGCATTTTTTCTGATGTTTGATTGGTGGTTCAAATGACCCTGTTATTGCAGAGCGACCCAAATTTTGCACCTCAATCTTAGTTTAAAGCATAGGTTTGCCTGGTAATATTTTCCCAACTGAGTAATGCTGGAAATAAAGTCTAGCATTACTTGTAAATAATAAATGTTTGTTTTTCAATGCGATTATTATACTATGAGTTTACATTGATTTTCAATTTCCTTGACAGCTTGGTTGTCGTGGCCATTGTTTGAGTGGCAATGCCATGGCTGTTTGTTGAGTGGCAATGTGGTGGTCTCCATGCTGGACATGGGTATAACATGCAATTTCTTGCTCTGCCTCAAATGTGAATGCACTCTCACCATTTAGAGTGCCTATTAGCAGAGTAGTAACTACTTCCTTCTCTGCATGAATTTTTTTTCTTCCCATCTTCATCATCCCTGATATCCGACATCTTAGTAAGAGGAATCATTTCTTTTGAAACATCTTTAATACACTCTAATCTACATCTTTGCAACCATGCTTCATGGCCACCCTTTGTCGCTTCATTGTCCGCCTCCAGTCTTCCCTGTACCCTTTATGCTTCCGTTCATCCCATTCTTTGCAGGTTGTGGGTATTTCATGTCATGTTCAGAGCTGTCTGGGCTGGTCTACGGATGGCGACTCAAGTCTCTTTGATGGTGGAGGATTGGTTTTGTTGTGCTTCATTCTCTGCATCCCTTGTCTCTGTATCTGGGTTTTGAAAGCACAACTGTGAGTGTATGTCCTTCATCCTTGATTTTCTAAATTTGTAGAGAGGCCGAGAGCTCTGCATCACCATTCTTTAGCAACATTTTTTCTTTCTTGTCTGCATCTAGTTTTTGAAAGCACAATTATGAGTGCATGTCCTTCGACCTTGATTTTATAAATTTGTAGAGAGGCCAAGAGCTCCACATCACCACTCTTTAGTAAAAAAATTTCCACTCTTTAGTTATCTAGTACTGGCATAAGTTACCAAAGTGGATAATCACTTAGGCCATTCAATGGCTCTGGATATTTCTCACAATCTTAGAACATAGCTTTCTTGTCAGGGAAGATTTTCTTGTCAAAAATTTCTGTGGAATTCAAGTTTTCTTCCAGACGTCTTTGACTTTAAAGCCTGAGTGAAGTGAATCTATTCCCATGCAAAATGAGCTAAATCTATTACCACCTAAACACAGGCTCTTGCACTATATAATATATAACAAGGACCATTGTTCTGCACATAATTCCCTTGTTATTATGCATCATCTTAATCTCAGTAAATAATGACTACATAAATGATAAAAGGACTAGCAACTATGTGTTTGACAATGGTGACAGGATGCATCTTCTTCGCATTAGATGCTTGATGATTTTTTATGATCTTAAGATGGCAAGGTAGTTGCTAGGACTTTTGTTTAATGCTTACTACCTATAAAGTTGTATAGACAGAAGGTCCAGTCGATGTTATTCATAGGGATATTTGATATATCTTATTAGGATACTAGCCAAGAGCTCTGCATCACCACTATTTGGAAACATTTTTTCTTTATTTTCATCTATATGCAATAACGATCATGGTCATGGCTAAAAAAACACAGTCCATAAGGCAGACAAATTGACTAGGTAATATTATTTTAAAATTTAAAATTACAGTAAAAAATAATGTTAAAAATATTATGTATCTATTAAATATGCCAATTGTGCAGTGTTATTGCTATTGCTACCTTGGGAGATGATGCTAAGGATGGTTGCAACTAGGTTGGATGCTGGAATAAGCTCTCACTCGACTCGTGTAGTGCTATTGCTATTGCTACCTTGGGAGATGATGCTGAGGATGGTTGTAACTAGGTTGGATGCTGGAACAAGCTCTCACTCAACTCCTATAGTTTCTAGTGGATGAATGGTACCACCAAGCCCATATTTTCTAGTTTGAACCCTTCTCATCCCGACTATAGAGAAAAATACTATTTTTGGCATCTCTTAAAATACTATTTATGGCATCTCTTATCGCTGCTTGGTGGAGACATCATCTTCTCTACTAGATGGATCCTTCCGCTTTTTTCCCAGCGTTTGCACCAGCACTAGGCTTTTCTCTTACAGTAGAACCTTCGTCGCTTTTCTGGTTTTAGCTAAAAGAACAGAGAAATACATGTTATATCTATGAGCTACATTGCTTGCAAAGAAAGTTGATCTGTGGTAGCCGTAATTTCTACTCAAGGATACCAAATTCAATATGTTTCAAGGACTTTGGAACTAAAACTTGTCACAAAGAAATTCTACACCATAGGCAGGGACTTGCCACCTCGTGGCTTTCCCTTTAATGTCACCTTTGTACAAAAAATAAAGCATAAAAATGCAAACAACTCCAGAGTAAGTTTTCTCTTTAATGCCAGAATCAAAATATATTAAATGTGTGTCTGGTGGCCTGGTGTTCTTGGATTGATTTATTGGACCACCCTTCATCATCGCATAGTTACATTCAACAATTATTTCTCCTTCAAAGATCTTTAT
>ML804817.1:149318-159940 GCA_009831015.1 Picea engelmannii
TTTTTAAACAAATATTTTATTTTTCATTTTACTTTATATATACAATTAGTAACCATTAAACACAAAATACAATGTAGATATCAAAAACTCATAACCAACATTTAGCATCTCTAAATGCAATCATAAAATGCTCTTTCTATATGAAAACCTTATGGGAAACTTCTTTCCCCACATTTGTGAATGACATTTAGTAAATTTATCAATAAATTAGTGTCTCAAATTTAAAGGATTTGAACCAGGTACTTGCTAACATAGAACTAAAGAAATTTGGATAACATTGGATCAAATTCTTTAACTCTTAAAATATGTATGATAAATCATTTTATATATTTACTTAAGTGGTTAATGAGAGTACATATGAAATTAGTCAATAAAAATTGGAAGTTACAACATTATTAACCAACTAATTTTGTTAACGAGTTGGTCTTCAATGAAACAATCAAGTCATGAGTTCAAAACTTACTCATACCACCCACCTCAAAATCTTCATTACAAAATAAGACCATATATCAGATGATCACATGCATGTTTATGCTAACATTATTTAGCAATAATAAGACTCTTTGCCTCCCCACTCTACAATTTTTTTAACAATAATAACAAGGCTGCATGACAGCGTATACCTGTCGCTATGCAGGTATAATAAAATAATAGCTATAGCAGTTTTTGACATGGTTTTGCGTGGACATGACGTTTTGGCGGAATTTCGTGGACACGACGTTTTGGCGGGATATGCATCCAAAGTATCAGTAATGGTAAAATTGTGTTGTATTTTGGAACACAAGAGTAACCTTACTAATCTCATAACAATAGAGTATGCTTTGTCTCGCAGATTATGCCCCGAAAATGTCGAATTGACTATGAAATTTCGATTTGCTTCTTTGTTGTTGGGCCCTGGTTTATTCTAATTATATTGATACTTTCTTATTGTTGTGAGAGCGGAAGTATTATGATGAAAACCAGGAAGAAAAGTTCACCGTGATCATAATGGAACACAAATTTATCATGATTTTGAGAAATCGTGATTTTAACTGTTATTTATTAATAAACATTGTAAGATCCTATGCAATACAGCTACAATTTTAGTGGACATATTAAATAACCCAAGCCTGAACATATTTTTTAAGTGGCACGTTAGAGGAACCCTATAGCCTCGAATTGAACAACCAGAGACAAAAAACCCATCAAGCAAATCTAATTTACTCGTTAGATAGACCTCGCAACGCAACTATAAACCAGTTACATAGTCAAGCATTAGAGAGCTCGCAACTATAAACCAGTATAAATTCATGGGGGGAACTAAATGGAAAAATACAAAACAAAGATACATTGAGATTCAAAACCTGGACTCGTAGAATTGCAACTTCATTGTTAACCCTGCAACGTGAATCGACTGAAGAAGTTTGAAGGGATTGAGTGGTTTATGCAGGGCAGAGTTCTCAAACCCTCGGTTTTGTTTATGGATTTCAAAATATTTTATATTTTATTTTATTTGGGAGGACGACATTTGTCCCTCTCCAGGGTTTAGGTGGCAGAATATGTTTAATTCACACATGCGGGGATAGTTAAGATGGTAATAAAGATCTTTGAAGGAGAAATAATTGTTGAATGTAACTATGCGATGATGAAGGGTGGTCCAATAAATCAATCCAAGAACACCAGGCCACCAGACACACATTTAATATATTTTGATTCTGGCATTAAAGAGAAAACTTACTCTGGAGTTGTTTGCATTTTTATGCTTTATTTTTTGTACAAAGGTGACATTAAAGGGAAAGCCACGAGGTGGCAAGTCCCTGCCTATGGTGTAGAATTTCTTTGTGACAAGTTTTAGTTCCAAAGTCCTTGAAACATATTGAATTTGGTATCCTTGAGTAGAAATTACGGCTACCACAGATCAACTTTCTTTGCAAGCAATGTAGCTCATAGATATAACATGTATTTCTCTGTTCTTTTAGCTAAAACCAGAAAAGCGACGAAGGTTCTACTGTAAGAGAAAAGCCTAGTGCTGGTGCAAACGCTGGGAAAAAAGCGGAAGGATCCATCTAGTAGAGAAGATGATGTCTCCACCAAGCAGCGATAAGAGATGCCATAAATAGTATTTTAAGAGATGCCAAAAATAGTATTTTTCTCTATAGTCGGGATGAGAAGGGTTCAAACTAGAAAATATGGGCTTGGTGGTACCATTCATCCACTAGAAACTATAGGAGTTGAGTGAGAGCTTGTTCCAGCATCCAACCTAGTTACAACCATCCTCAGCATCATCTCCCAAGGTAGCAATAGCAATAGCACTACACGAGTCGAGTGAGAGCTTATTCCAGCATCCAACCTAGTTGCAACCATCCTTAGCATCATCTCCCAAGGTAGCAATAGCAATAACACTGCACAATTGGCATATTTAATAGATACATAATATTTTTAACATTATTTTTTACTGTAATTTTAAATTTTAAAATAATATTACCTAGTCAATTTGTCTGCCTTATGGACTGTGTTTTTTTAGCCATGACCATGATCGTTATTGCATATAGATGAAAATAAAGAAAAAATGTTTCCAAATAGTGGTGATGCAGAGCTCTTGGCTAGTATCCTAATAAGATATATCAAATATCCCTATGAATAACATCGACTGGACCTTCTGTCTATACAACTTTATAGGTAGTAAGCATTAAACAAAAGTCCTAGCAACTACCTTGCCATCTTAAGATCATAAAAAATCATCAAGCATCTAATGCGAAGAAGATGCATCCTGTCACCATTGTCAAACACATAGTTGCTAGTCCTTTTATCATTTATGTAGTCATTATTTACTGAGATTAAGATGATGCATAATAACAAGGGAATTATGTGCAGAACAATGGTCCTTGTTATATATTATATAGTGCAAGAGCCTGTGTTTAGGTGGTAATAGATTTAGCTCATTTTGCATGGGAATAGATTCACTTCACTCAGGCTTTAAAGTCAAAGACGTCTGGAAGAAAACTTGAATTCCACAGAAATTTTTGACAAGAAAATCTTCCCTGACAAGAAAGCTATGTTCTAAGATTGTGAGAAATATCCAGAGCCATTGAATGGCCTAAGTGATTATCCACTTTGGTAACTTATGCCAGTACTAGATAACTAAAGAGTGGAAATTTTTTTACTAAAGAGTGGTGATGTGGAGCTCTTGGCCTCTCTACAAATTTATAAAATCAAGGTCGAAGGACATGCACTCATAATTGTGCTTTCAAAAACTAGATGCAGACAAGAAAGAAAAAATGTTGCTAAAGAATGGTGATGCAGAGCTCTCGGCCTCTCTACAAATTTAGAAAATCAAGGATGAAGGACATACACTCACAGTTGTGCTTTCAAAACCCAGATACAGAGACAAGGGATGCAGAGAATGAAGCACAACAAAACCAATCCTCCACCATCAAAGAGACTTGAGTCGCCATCCGTAGACCAGCCCAGACAGCTCTGAACATGACATGAAATACCCACAACCTGCAAAGAATGGGATGAACGGAAGCATAAAGGGTACAGGGAAGACTGGAGGCGGACAATGAAGCGACAAAGGGTGGCCATGAAGCATGGTTGCAAAGATGTAGATTAGAGTGTATTAAAGATGTTTCAAAAGAAATGATTCCTCTTACTAAGATGTCGGATATCAGGGATGATGAAGATGGGAAGAAAAAAAATTCATGCAGAGAAGGAAGTAGTTACTACTCTGCTAATAGGCACTCTAAATGGTGAGAGTGCATTCACATTTGAGGCAGAGCAAGAAATTGCATGTTATACCCATGTCCAGCATGGAGACCACCACATTGCCACTCAACAAACAGCCATGGCATTGCCACTCAAACAATGGCCACGACAACCAAGCTGTCAAGGAAATTGAAAATCAATGTAAACTCATAGTATAATAATCGCATTGAAAAACAAACATTTATTATTTACAAGTAATGCTAGACTTTATTTCCAGCATTACTCAGTTGGGAAAATATTACCAGGCAAACCTATGCTTTAAACTAAGATTGAGGTGCAAAATTTGGGTCGCTCTGCAATAACAGGGTCATTTGAACCACCAATCAAACATCAGAAAAAATGCTTTAAACTAATTAAAATAAATAAATAAAATCAGTTTGTAATGTTATACTTTTGATAAAGCTCAATTTGTTTTGAGTCAAACCTCAACTAATAGCTGGTCAACGACCTAGCGATCGCTATATACCATGCCTAGACGACAGGTATAATAAGACTTTTTGCCTCCCCACTCTACAATGTTTTAACAATAATAAGACTTTTTGCCTCCCCACTCTACAGATTTTCTAAGAGTGTAATTTCATTATCATCCTCATCCATTGAGATGATGAAATATAAAAATCTTTGAGTTTCCTATCGATAATGAGGTTGAGCCTTCACACATTTTCTCCCAACGACCACATTGAATGTGTTTACATGGCATAACAAATAAATATTATCGCAAGATCTTGTACTCTAATCCTTTCACTATTATCTCAAGATCTTGTCTAATCCTTTCACCGAGAGTGACTTTAATATTTGGAGAATAGCATGATGATGGTATAAGGTGGTGCGGGGGTGGTTAGATTGAGTTGGCTAAGAGGTGGGCCAACACATTCTTCCCACCCTTTTGACACCCTTACTAAATTATTTAGTTAGCCATAGAGTTAATTAGATTTTCCTCCAATAAGGTTATAGCTTTATTGGGGTTTTGGAAATTATTTTTAATTTATGTAAAAAGTATTTAACAAGAAATGGGAGATTTATATTAGAAAGTGTGGATAAATCCAATGTAATACAAAAAAAGGGCCATGAGTGACCTTTGAGAAATAGACTTTGAAGCTTGGAAATTCTTATACAAAATTTGTGGCCATTGAGTTTCCAAATTCCCTCACTATATCGTATGTTTTGTATTTTGAAGAATACAATCTATAGAAAAAATTGTTTATAAATAACCTAAAACAAAACATGAGACTTGATTTTTTATAAAAAATCAACTACCTGGTTCCTTTTTTATTTTTGAATGTCCCTGCTGCTCCCAAATTGGATCTGCGTAGGGCTCGTTGAGATCTAGGATTTGATTGACTATGGCTGAAGTTACATTCTTGGAGGTGTAACACACCCATGGTGGAGCGTAAAAATTTCGTTCTTCTTAAGAAAATCAATATCCTCATTCGGAGACTCTATTCCATTATGCTCTTCTAGGGCTTTCTAGCCACGATCTCCATGCTCCAAACCGATCTCAGAATTGGCAGATACCCTCTTCCAAGTCCTTCGGGTTCTTCCATTCCCCTATACTTGCATATGACTATGAGCTATGACTAGACGCCAAAACAACATGCGCCAAGACAACCACCGTGCGAATCCTCCAGACTGTCAAATCTATGAAATTCACAATCCGATGTCGCGTGTCCTCGAGGATTTCGACGATCCTGATTCACTTCGGGACTTCGACGTTCGGGGCTCCCAGACGCTCACACAACCTTCCCTCCCGAAGTACTTCATACCCAGAGTTCCAGATCAAGCGCCACGCGTCCGTTTTAAATCAACAGCTTAGGTTCATTTTGAAACTTGGGCATTCGGGAGCTTCGAACGTTTCTGCAACCTTTTCTCCCAGAGAATTTTCTTCTGGAGTTAAGGATCATGTGCCACGCATCCTTCCTGATCAACGGTCCTGGTTTACTTTGGGACTTTGGTGTTTGGGTGATCCAAACGTTCCAACAATCCGTTCTCCCGGAGTCAAGGATCATACGCCATGTGTCCTACCTGATCAACAGTCTTGGTTTACTTCGGGACTTCGGCACTCGGGGGATATGAACATTCCAACAATCCATTCTCCCAGAGTACTTTCTTTCGGAGTCAAGGATCGTGTGCCACGCATCCTTCCCGATCAACGGTCTTGGTTTACTTCGATACTTCAGCGTTCGGGAGATCCGAACATTCCAACAATCCGTTCTCCCATAGTACTTTCTTCCGGAGTCAAGGATCGTGCCTCATGCATCCTTCCCAATCAACAGTCTTGTTTTACTTCAGGACTTCGGTGTTCAGGAGATCCAAACATTCCAACAATTCGTTCTCTCAGAGTACTTTCTTTCGGAGTCAAGGATCATGCGCCATGCGTCCTTCTCATTTGATGGTGGGGATCCATTTCGGGAGACCCTCTACTCAACGTTTATTTCCCCTCACTCCTGAAGTACGTGATCTAGTAATGTGTGTCCCTCGCATATCGAAGGCTATGAATCACTTCGGCTATTCGGTCTTTGGGAGTTTCAACCTCTCCACGGTCGCTTTCTCCCTAAATGATTTCACCCGAAGTCGACGATCTTATCGATGTGTGTCTCCCACGGATCGATGGATACAAATCACTTCAGGACTTTGGAATCCCATTCATTTCACCAACCACTTGGTCGAGGTATGCATGTTCCAGGGGTTGACTCGTAGCTGGGTCAGGGGCGACACATGCCCTCGTCACTTTGGTCTGATCGTCCTTCAACTTCCCATAGGTTTTCAGGGACATGATTCGGCCGATACCGATTTGTTCACCGATCGATGGTTCACAGTGATTGTGGGACCCCATGGTGTTCATTCTTTATCGGAGATCTCAATCTTCGTAATCCGAAAAGTACTCGCCCAACTCGAACTAATTGTGGTCGTTGATCCTCCATCCCGATGAGATCAACGACCTTGGTGAATTGTGGATCATGAACTAGAACGTCCTCTAATTTCATCTTTGTGCTCCGCAATGATTCCCCACCATCGATCTCTGATCACAAATCGATGGTTCACAGCGATTGTGGGGCCCAATCTCCAAAATTTAGGAAGCACTTGCCTGAATCTGTCTAATAGAGGTCATTGATCTTCCATCCCCAACGATATCAATGGCATTGATGAATTGTAAGCCGAGAACTAGCATGTCCGTTAATTCCACCTTCGCACTCTGCAATTATTCCCAACCATCAATATAATCGAGAGACTGATGTTTGATTTGTTAATTCCAATGGGTCTTTGAGTCGATCTAATGAGTGTGATTGGTTTTCCTCCCGATGAACGGTTCACATTCATCTCCTCCGTCGGGTTCTTAATTCATCTATGTCTCTTGTTATTCAGGGAGTTCAGGTAATTCTGACTATCATGAAGTTTGACATTCCGGACGTCGAACTCCTGAAACTCCGAAATCATTTTGAACTAGCTCATTTCAGGATTAATGCAGGATTCCTAGGCCCAGGTCACATGGACCTTCATATAACTCTTGGGTTGTGCACTCTACTCTTAGTCAGGTTTTAGTTAAGGTCGTGGGTGCGAGTTCAAGATCTCTCAGAGTACTGGTTTGAAGGAAACGTCTTCCTAGTTCGTAGAACCTTAAGTTTTGAAACGAGGCGGTGTAAATTCATGAGGTTGTCGAGACGGTAGTAGTGCCAAGAGGCTTGATCCGATTCCAGAGTGGTGAGGTAGCTCCCTGGAGAAAAACACCTTCGAGAGTCAAATTGGAGCATACAGGAAAAGCAGAAGCACAAGTCCTCAAGGAAACCAACGTATATACACAATTTAACCTTTTCAATGCAAAACCATTTACAGATAAGTAAATACATGCATGCAACTAGTAAATCCCAATTCAACGCATAAAGTATGGAAACACTTATCAAAACTAGATAACGTCAAGTGACTGTTGGAAAGGGTGCACGTTTCCACCCAACCATAGGCTCAGACACTCCTAATGGATTTACCACTAGCCACCCCCAATCTAGACCACGATGATTTTAGATTGAATATCTTATTTTGTCTCAGAAATAGATAGGGATGAAGGTTACTCTCCTTCTCCTGTCTCAGTCTCTATTTCCCGCGATTAGAACACACTCTTTTCACAATTCACCTCGAATCCCAGAGCTTATGTTCTTTCCTCTGCTCTCTTCATCGATTTCTTCCCTGACCCCCCACACTTTCCTTTCTTGACTTTCCTAGCAAGATTGCGTGTGGCCCAAATTCCCAGTCTCTGGTCAGGTCTGGAAGCCTTACAGATGGGGGGTATGCCCCATCCCTTCATTAACTCTTGAGGAGGTCTTCCCACCTACCGGCCTGACTTTAATTCATTCCTGGGTCAGAGGGTTGTTCTAATCCTGAGCAATTAAATCCAGCACAGTACTGGTTCGGTGGAGGTTAACGCAACCATTCCTGGTCCCCTCCACCATCTTTTCATAGCATTCGTGGTCTCTCTTAGCACATCTCCTTTCCAGCAGTCATGCAACACGTATCTATTTTCTATTAAAATAACAGAATTTACATTCATCGACCTTTTATACAAAGGTCCAACAAATCAAACATTCACACCTTTGAGTTTTCCATAGTTCCTTGGCCAATATAGTTATATTTACAAACTGGGGGAAATAGGGTGTTACAGGAGGCTCCCTGGGTGCTTGTTGGTGTATTGGGTTGCTGATGATTTCTTTCCATCTGATCCATTCAGCTCTGCATAATATCCAAACAATTGCGATGCTCTTCAATTTGGCTCCTTTGAGCATATACTTCGTATTGTTGCCTTTCAATTAAATGCATGTGCTGAGAGAGGGTCTCAAGCTCAAATGTTAAAGTAGAGTTGAGTGCTCCCATTTGAATTTGCAGCCTTTGACAACCTACACACTCCATCTTAGGGTCTGGCTAATCAAATCCAACTAATAAACCCTTGACGCCCTACAAGTGCGTAATCTTTGGCACGTTGTGGTTCTTCTATTTATTTTCCATGTTGTTGGGGGGGACACAATTCTACAAGGAATTGGACTTCTTGAAGTTTGAGAATATTTTTTGGAAGGAGCAGGTCCTAGAAAAGGCCACAGAGTGAATACCTAGGTGAGGCAATGAAAAGGCATAGGGTGAGGTGGTGGACGTGACAAGGGTGTTGGAAGATTGATTGTTGTCATTGATGTCATTCCTAGTCATTGGTTGTAGTCATTGATGTCAATCCTAGCCATTGGCTTTTGGACCCAACAGTTGATCGAAGTAGATAAACATGAAGGAAATTACACATGTAGGTACAACACCCATGGATGGATAGTATAAATAATGTCACTTCTAGTGGTATGTGGCACATCACGTGGATCCTCACGATTGAGGAGAAATGAATTTTTGAAGAGGACAATGTGAATTGAAGCAGAAACTACATGTCGACCCTAATGTTAAAAGGAAGTGGCATAAAGGGTATAAATACATCTCATTATACATTCATTTTTCAAAACACACAAGTTTGTTAATGAACAAGGATATATAAGTCTAATTTCAGAGGAAATATGAAGTAAAGAAGATTGAATTTCAAGGGAGGATGAAGTATTTTGGTGATGTGTTCTAAGTTAGTCATAAACAGGTGTTTCAGGTAAAACAATCATAACGTATTCATAGAGAATCCAAATGAAGTGAGACCAATTGCATTGGAAATAGTATGGGTTGTAGTTTCATGTGTACGAATTTCAGAATCTTATGTTAAATATTGATCATGTTGTACAAGTTTGCTCTCCTGAATAAACTGGAATTGAATAAGGTCTACCATTTTCTCTATAACTCCTTTTCTGGGAGGATTCAAGGAGTCAAACTTGGAGGAGTTTCAGAGAATACATTGAGTGATATTATCTACAGCATCAGAGTATTCCAAGAAGTGAAGAATTGTAGAAGTTAAAGAAGTCTCAGGAAGCATTATCAAGTTCTATATAATGGTTGGTTGATGGTGATAATTTAATGTAAAGTTTTATTATCTCTCATATATTCTTGGGTGGAAGGAAGGGTCAAGGATGGAGAGGTCAACCCTCTCTTGATATTGGAGGATTGTATTTTCCTTTTGGAGTTTTATCCCTCCCTTTATATTTGGAAGTTGTAGCTACCCTTGGAAGTCATTACTTCCCTTGAACAATAAGTATCGATTATTTCTCATATATTGTGCATGGTGTATTGTGGTGTATTGGTGTAACTCTTCTACTATTGTTCATTGCTCATTGGATATAATTGATTATATAATCTAGTTGAATTATAAGTTGAATTTTTTTTTAAATTTTACTTGATATTGATTCACCCCCCTCTCGGTATCAACAATTGGTATCAAAGTGGGTTACCTTCAGTACAGTTTAACCTGGAAGGAAGATCCTAAGCAGAAATGGAAGACAACATTCCAAATAGGATTCCACCATTTGATGGAAGCAATTTTGAATACTGGAGTAATAGAATGGAAACTTAGTTGAAATCTCTTGGGGCAGATGTTTGGTTCTCGGTTGTTTCAGGATACAATGCTTTGAAGAAACCATAGACTACAGCTCAAAAGGAAGCAAGAAGGAACAACAAATTAGCAATAGATATCATCCTGGATGGATTGACAGATTCAGTGAAATCCAAGGTGGGATCATGTGCATCAACAAAAGAGCTTTGGGACAATATACAAGACCTTTATGCAAGGGAAGAAATAGAAGAAGAAGAAGAAGTTGAAGCAAATTACAACATCTTAGATTTCAAAGAAGCAAATATAGGTGAGTTCTTTTGCTTTAATTGTGAAGGAGTAGGACATGTTGAATTTGAATGTCCTTATCCAAGGATTGAAAGAGATGATACTGAAGAAGAAAATTCCAATGAAGAAGAAGAAAATCATGAAG
>ML804818.1:17702-53569 GCA_009831015.1 Picea engelmannii
AAAGATTAAAGGTAAGGAATACAATACGAAATGGGGTCAACACTCTCTTAATGTTGTGACCAAGCATTCTTCAATGGCAATCTGAAACTAACACACGAGGTTTCTCCTAGAGGAGGTGTTAGTCATATCAAACAAAGTATTCTGGCATGTTATCAAGTATAATACTTTACGACGATTTCTATCTCAACTAAAGTCATTATCTTGTCATGTGTACCTTTGAATCTTGATTAATCAAACCTGGAGCCTTGTCCTCAAGAATGAGTGCTTGATTTTCTTCTAGGTCTCCTTCACTCAAGTGATGAGTACTTTCTTCAACCTATCTATTATACTAAGACAATATGTTATCTTGACAAAAGGTTAGGTTAGAGGATAATCTTTATGATCAACTTTTAATCCTTCTAATGATTTGATCATAGCTTCAACATGCAACACTGATCAAGATAATTTCATAACAAGTAGATGCATATTAGAATAATCACACCTGGGTTGAAACATTCCTCTGAATGTGTTAGATCTTGAGATCCTTCTGGATCTATGGAAAGAGATCCCTTCTCCTGCAAATACTCTTTAGGATTTAACCATTAAACATATGTAAGTACATACCTTTGATAGCATTTGCAGGTAGTGGCTCCATCTAGTAGCAGTGGTAATCATTACAAAAAACTTCAAGGGTGATTGCAACTGGTTCAACGGCTGCAACTGCAACTGGTACTGCAACTGCAGCTGGTTCTAAAACTGCAACCCTTCAAATCTGATCTGCGGATTTCTAGACTGGTGCTTCTGGCTTTCTGGTACTTCTAGTACTCTGGTACTTCTGGTATTTCTGGTACTCTGGTTTTCTAGTTTTCTGGTACTTTTTGAAACTAGGGTTTCACTTTCTGGGAGATCTAGCCACTAAAAAGGTGCGCTCTAAGTGCCAAAATGATCCTTGGGGGAGGGTGCAAATTTCTAGGATGATAGAGAGCTGAAAACACTCACTTTTTCAAAACCCTAATTTTGGCGTCCGGTAACAGTGACGTTTTTCCTCTTGCAGATTGTGCTTTCTTCAGGTTGGCTCTGATACCATGTTAATGTTTATGCCATTATTATAGTTCTTTGCATTTCATAAGATAAGAGCATAATAAGAACAAGATCACTGAGAAATAGACATCCACAAGAGACACAACATTTATCCTGGGAAATCCTCTAGGGGAAGAAAACCTAGCAAAAACTTCCTTATCATAAATAGCTTATACAATGTTCAAGATATAACTCAACCAATACAGAAAATTCCTCCTCAAGAGATGTGCCACCCTTCTTCTCCTCTCACCAACTTGAAATTGCATCTTGCCTCATAAGAGAATGAGCAAGTGAAGTGTGTGTGAGAAGTGAGGCGCTAGCCTCTTATTTATATCAATCTGGCACGTGTGAAGAGTCACCATCTGGTAGGGCCGACCTCTCACTCTGGGTGGGTAAACCCACCTTTAATTAATTCTGGCCCTTTCATTATAACTGTTGGGGCTGACTTCTTATTCTGCACTTTGTAATTGTCCGATGACGAATCCGCAAAAGGGGATTTGGTCCTTATACAATTACCGACTTGATTAATCCTTAATGGGGATTAATCTAATAACAATAATATTAATAATGACATGATTAATCCTCAATGGGGATTTAATCCAATAATAATAATAACATGATTAATCCACAATGGGTATTTAATCCAATAACAAAATAATAAGAATGCTCTTCGCAATTGCATTATTTCAACATCTCTCAGTATTTTCAAATTTCATCTCTATCTTGCGTAGAGAAGCTTTTATCGTCAAGCTAATTTCTGTATGTATACAAATTTTTACTACAGGAGAGCTAAGTCACAATCCTCTGTCATGGCCCCATGAAAAGTGTCCAAGGCAAGTGCTGAGATTTTAGGGCAAGGCTCAGATAATGTTTCCGATACTTCACCATGAAGTGTTGATTCTATCAGAACCTGGTCATACATCTCTAAGGTTTTGCAGTTCGAATTGGTGAATTGTTCAGATGATTCCAGTGATAATGAGAAGGATGACTTGGCCACCAAATACAATATCATTGTCCAAGCAGAGATGCATAAAGTAGCGGCCAGGCCATGTCTTCTTCCTTACTATGATATGATCCAATGGGTGCTAGATCATGTAGATATCCCGACCAGAACCATCATCAACAAGTAGAAGGTAACTATTGGGACCTTTAGACTAGAACACTTACAGGCGATGTACAAGTTTTCATCCACGCTGAACTTTGCTTACAATGCCAAATTTTTGGAGGGTTTTAAACATAAATAATGCGAGAAATATGGCAAAAGATTATCTGATTTGATCAAGGATTGGATCTCACATCCCGTGAAGTTTAGGGCAGATAGTAACGGAGTTTATTCCATATCTTCCTTGGAACCGCAGTTCAAATACATAGTAATGATGACCTATAGATTTTATGGGAGGGAGGACACCACACATTTTTCCTCCCGTGGGTGCCTCTGATGCATACAATTGCGGAAGGTTGTTCCTTCAACTGGGCCAAACTGTTGTCAAATAGTCTAACCAGTCGGATTACAGAATATCACATGTAGAGGGAAAGTGGGAAAGCCGCTTCATTTTTTTATGTCTGCATACATCATGGACGCTGTGTGTTTCATGACGCCTTTTCCCTTAATGAGCTGGAGCTGGGCTCCATCTGATGTTGAGCCTATCCATGTCTACCATTCAAAGATTTGGGAGGATAAGGCCGTATATTTCATATACAAAATTTTCAATTGGGTAATGGTACCAATGCGTGTCACCATCTTGGGTAATCCACCGCCCAGGATCTCAAATAGCATCGCGACCAATTTGAGCAGTGTGGTCGACTGGTACATTGAGGCAGAATTTTCATACATCAGGGTTTTCGACGCCTCTGTTACTCTGCCTGATCTACCATTATTTATACCCGATAGGTTGGCTTGTCATGATATCGCTAGGAAAACTGTGATTGGTGGCATAAGCAAAGATCTTAAAGGATTTTCGAAGAAGGTATGGCCACCTTTCCCCATTCATTTGAATACCTTATCTTTATTAGATTTCGAGCATGTGAAGGTTGAGGCAGTGGCCTTGTAGGATATTAAATTGGTCCACATTGAATTCAAGAAACAAAACCCACATAGGGTCATGAGTAATCACATGACTAGTTGTGGCCTTAAAAGATTTGAACACGAGAATTTGCCTCATGATGATATTTTTCGAGGTGCGAGATCTTATGTTGAAGTTTTGGGTCGAATACAAGCCCTGTTGCTCGAAGAGAGGGTCGATGTTTTCAAATTCCAAGAAAACTGATGGAGATGCCTTCTCCCAGTATTATAGGGTGAGAACCCAACGACCATAGAGGTGCAGCAAATGGAAGCCAAGGACTCCAAAGATTCAACACCCGACCAAGAAGAACACAAGGAAAAGAAAGAGTAAATTGGGGGCCCAAAATAAGAAGCTAAGACTTCCAACCTTCCAAGAGAACCAAACTCGGTTGTTACTCTGGGGAAATCATCTAAGTAGATTGGCAATCCCATCATTTCTGTTACCCCCCTATGGTCCACAAAGGGTATCCCAGACGCAGGTTGGATTTTCGACAAAGAATTAACACCCATAAAAATGGAGGAGCTACCTCTGAATGAATTCTTCTTCAATAAGAAGAGAAAGGTTTTCGTGAAACAAGAACTTTACCAAGAGGCATGTATGGTATCCAAGAAATTTAAAATTTTAACTGATGGGAGAGCTATGAAAAAAGAGGAATTTGCAACTCAAATAGGAGGAACATTGGGGGATTTCACTATAGCCAACCAATATTCAGTCGGGACCCTAAAGAATCAGCTAAAGCGAAAAAATCATTTGATCAAAACATTAGAGGCTAAACTAGCTACAACAGAGGTAGCTGCCAAAGATCAGGCGAATACAGGTATAGAGAAAGCTAGAGTAATTGATCAAAAGGAAATCGAGTGGCTCAAAGCCGATCTCAAACAGAAATAGCTAATGGCTCAGACCAGTTAGATACAAACAGGCCAACAAGGAGAATTGATAGAGCAACTACAGGCCAAATTAGACTTCACCAAAATCTAGGTAATCGATATTGGGATATTTCAATCCCAAGCTATAGAAATCAGAAAAAGTGTGTCGACAACACAACAAGGTCTACTTGCTAAGGTGGAAACGATTCAAAACAACTGCCAACTCATTGATCGAGTACTGGAAAACCTCTCTCTCAGAGAAAAAGAAGCTGGGGCAGCTCAGTTTGCTTTCCAAGGGGCTATTATAGCCACAATCAAAAGGGAAACAGGCAGTAGTTCCAGGTTTTCCATCCCAGAGTAGACCCGAGGTAACATCTTGCTAAAATAATGGGAGCGTAACATATCTTAAGGCAGACAACAAGCTAAAGAGGTAAGAAAATATTGTGAAGAAACTTTCGGTTTTCTAGATGGGAGTTGGTTGGGTTCAGATGGTGAAAGCGACACTGAGATACTGGGCCAGATCAATACAGCCAAGCAAATGGTCAATATCAAGGAAAATGAAGAAAGAGAGTTGGTTTAAATATCACAAATAACCTAGAAAAACATAGTCCAAATAGATAAATGGCTAATTAAACTGAGTGTACAATTATGTTCTATCAGCGCCAAAGACCAACAGGTGGAAGGATTGTTACACTTTTGAGGCAAATAATCAAGCAAAACCTTCTAAGTTGATATCCTAGCTGGTGGAGAAGTGTGTCATTTGCACCGAGCATGCGAAGAGGCAGGTTTCCGGTACCAAATGAGGACAGAGACAAAGAATTGAAACGTTTAATATCCTTTGTTGTAACCAAAAACCTCTGGAACGATTGAGATTCCAGCATATAGAAATTTGTATAAATATACACTTTGAAGAAAGAAAAGTGGTTGGACCTTTTTTGTCGATTGTAATAGAGGCTATCTCCTTTTGAGAATTAATACAAATCAATCTGGAGACTCCTAATTCCATCAAGACTGTGTTATGAGTTTGTTTTCTCTGTGATTTCATATCTAATTTCATTTCACTTATATATGTCTGATGAATGTTTCATTGCAATTTAGTAAAACCTCTACTGTGGTGATCAATTTTTAGCTATCTATAACGTTCACAATTTTTCCTTTGTATTGACTATTAGCAGGTACAAGACCTGTGAACCTTTTAGATTGCCATATTTAATGCTTCGTAAGATTCCTTCTTATCTTATTTTCTTCTTTTGTTTATAGGGTGAGATTCTCCCTTGATAGGAGCCTTGATTTATAGACAACTTAATGTTTGTCTCATATTTCACACACCATTTATTTAAAATATAGCTCAGTTACGAAAAAAGGCCTTTGGTTTGCATTTTATCCTTAATATTGGATTCAAAGTTCTCTTTTATAAGATCAAATTGATACAACATAAAAATTTCCAACTCTCTTTTAAATTTTTTTGTTCCTCTATGACTGTCCCCATTGTAAGACAACCTAATATTGAACTCGGCTTATCAAACCAAACCCATATCGCTTTAAATCTCTTCGATACTATACTTAAAACAACCACCACCCGGGTAGAACTTGAACGTTCATGGGCCACAATTGAATGAGACATAAACATCCAGGAACAGTTGGAAGCGAGACAACGACAACCTGGAAATCAACCTTAGCTTCCTCTCCCGAATGTTGATTCTTCTCCCTTTTTTATCCTTTACTCACTTTCGAATGCCTAGACATTGTGCTTTCTAAGCCTTAAGTACATGCTTTGGAACAACATGTTCCATGAAACCTTGCTTCTAGGAAATGTCCATGGGAATATTTTTTGAAATATTATCCAAGTTCCCTTCTAAAAATACATCATGAATCATAATGGGATATTGGTACAATTGAACAATATCAATGGTGATAGGATTTTTAATTTCATTCTCTAATAGTTCAGTGGCAAATCCTCCCATGGCCTATCGAGTGAAACCATGACCTCCATGATGGATTCATCGAATGGAATTGCAAGATATATGAAGTTGTATGAAACTAGAAGTGGAGTGATGTCCCAGGAAGGCCTTGAGTACTGATCAAAATCCACATCCTAAGGGGAATATAATTTAGAGTTAGTAGATGATGATTGGATCATATGATAGGAAATATCTCTGAGGGTAAGAGGCATGGATTCTCTATATCATTCAACATTCTTGGGATGAGGTACCACCCAAGGGTTAAAAAACATTAGGGATCCAATGGTAGATGAGGAAACCATGTTTATATGAGAAATGTTCATAGCAGGAGGTGGTGGGGGAAGGGGAAATATTCCATGAGTGAAGTATCTTTAAACATTCCCATGCCCACACTCAAAGAATATTGCTAGGTATCACTGAAAAAAGGCACATTAAATCCTGCAGAAATTGGTTGAAGATAAGATTTCCTCTTGGAAAAACAACCAATTTAAAAAAACAACACCCGAATCAAAGTTCAGGAAGTGAAGATATCATCATTTTAAAATATGCTAATTTTCAATGTTTTTTCGCGGGCGGGCGCACAATTTTTATTATTTCTGTAGCATCTAGGGACAAATTTTACCAAAAAAATTACAGATATGAGTTCCTCTCACAATTTCACCCAATTTCAAAAAACAAATTGTCTGAATCAGAGTTTCAAAAGTGAAGATATTTTCAATTTAAAATCAACCATTTCTTAGGGTCTTTGTGATCACAGTGGGACTGTAGATATCATATATTTTCACAGGGTTCTCATATTGCTACCATATCGATTCCAAAGGATAGATAATTTTAAGAGATATATTCTATGCAGTGCTTCCAATGTATATGAAGGGTGCTACAACTTTTGTAGAACTTCTCTTTCAGACCCATAGGGGCCCTAAGCATGCCGATAGGATCAAAATTCTCAATGTTGTTATTGAATTTAAGGATGGATGTACTATTCAGACCACATACCCTTGTGTTATGGATAAATATGATTGAGAACGATATTCCTGGTATGATTCAGAGTCTGATTGCGAGGATTGGTTTATGGACAATTTGCATTTATGGGATGAAAATCACTTCCATATTCTATTTGATGTCTCTACTCCACCTCATGACGAGCACATCCTAGAGAGTAAATAAGAGCCTTCTATGCATATTCTTCTTCATTTTTATTAATCTTCAGTAGTATTGAATGATTCTTTATCTGGTTCTACATATTTTGATCCACATGAATAGTGTCCATCTTTGGAGCATCATTTTCAGTTGGTTATTGAGTTCTGATATCTTCAATGTGGAATTCGCACGAGAACTTAGACATGGAGCCCAGGTTTATAGTGGCAGTTGGACTAATTTAGCATGGTAGCTCACATTTCTACATGGGACCCAAGTTCTTCAGAATACTTCAATACTATGGTCCACACTTATCCATGGGACCTTGGTATATGGTTGTACACCCTCATAACAGGTATTGAGGACAACACTTTCATAAGGGAGATGGAATGTAGTGTAGATAGAGAAGTAGTAGGGGGTCTTGAGGGCCCATAATGATAACATTGGAGGCCATTCAATGTAATGTGGACTAGGTCCACTATATTATTAAATAAGGCCCACTATGGTAGTTATATATATTAGTATAAACATAATAAATGTAAGAGGACTTATTAGAAGGTTCTACTTCTAAAAGGTTATACTTCTAGAAGGTTCGTCCTCTAGAATGTTCTTAGTGGTTGGTAGCACTATATAAAGGGGTTCAAATAATGTAATGAGACAAGTTTGTGAAGTGTTATATTTGGAGCATGTAGCTCATTGGGAGGTTTCCCTCTCGAAGAAGCAAGTGAACATGAGAGGATCCATTCCATAATAGGATCCATTGTATGGTGTTACCCTACCATAAGGGTTTTGGTAATAATAAAGGAGATTTTTCATATTGTTCCTGGCATCTCTTGTGGTGATTCTACTTGCATATATTTGGTACTTAATAGTTAGAAACGCCACTACCAAGTCATTGAAAATATTAAAGGAAGTGCCTTTTAATTCAATATACCATACTTTCTATCAAGGATATCTGGAAAAGACGCAACCTCTTGCTATCATCCATCAAAGAGTTGGATGAACACCACAAATTATATCTCATCATGTGTGTGTAGGGATCTTCTCCTAGCTTTCCATCAAATTTGGGTATGATTGTATCTTCATAGGAATAACTGAACATGAAGGGTTGTAGGTGATAGGGTCATTTTTCAGATGTGACAAATCAGGCAAGTCTAATGTTGCAAGGAAAGGAAACGACGTATGAGAAAATGAATATTGGGAGGAAGATGAAGTCTCTATCATCCCATATGAAGCTTGCGGTCCCTCTATATTTGTACGACCAAAGGGTTGAGGTGTTCCAAAAGAGTGAGTGCCCCTAGGGATGGTGGCACTCCCTAAAATGTGACTTCTCCCAACACAAAATGTGCCCCTAAGGGGATTTCCCCTAGGGGTAAGTGTATACCCTAAGGGAAATGTTCTCCTAAAACTAGTCCCAAGGAAGATCCCCTAGAACTAGAGGTATTAATAAAGGGAAAGCCTCCCCACCATGAAACGTTTCCCCCAATGGACATGCCCCTACAAAAAGGTATTTTAAGCCATGGGAAGTTAAACCCTCTTGACATGTTGCTACCCCTATTTTGACTAGGGACATCCCCAAAACCACTAGGAATATTCCAACCAAAAGGTAGACCATCCCTTGACGACATCAGGCCATTCATAGGAATGGCGGAGGTGGAAGGAACTTCTCCCCACATGTTGAAACAAGGGCTCAACCCCCCCACTGGAATAAGATCCAAATGTGGGAATAAAAATAGATGGGATGGGAATATGAATGCTAGGTAGATTGATGGATGGAAATGAAGACACAACCAGTGTTCGCCAGAGTGAGGGACCTGTACAAAAAATCATAGATGATGTAGGTCTAATGGTGCTTAGGAAAGGTAATGTGAACATCACGCATATGCTCACAGTCCCACTTATGGATGGGCTTGATGGCTTTGCCACATTGAATGAAACACTTGGTCCTGACATAGTGTGAGGATCGCTAAACAAAGAAAAAGGTGTACTAAAATGTTCCCTTACTTGCATAAGTATGGGTGCTTCAAGATGAATCAAAGGAGGGTTAAAGCTTGGTAGAGGAATTTCGTTGACCACTTCAACTTCAACCAAACTAGTCTCCTCGAACCAAAGATGGGACTCTTCATATTCATGATCACCTATCTCGTTCCACTTGAGATTTAGTTGTACCTCCATTATTGGTTGTATTCCTCATAATCAATGGGATGGACGTGGTCATTCAACCATGGTGAAAATAATATGTGAAAATAAAAAACAACCCAAACTAAGGGCAATCTAGACTTGGAATCAAAGAGCACACCCCTATCACATATACGACAATAAATATAAAACCGATGGCTTAGGGAGGATTTCCAAAAACCAACCCTTTGGGGGAGATGCAGTCCACACAATATTTGGTAGCGAAGGTATGAGGAGTAGTTACAATGAATGACATGAAATAGCCCTGATCGGTGCAAGACCCCTTTATTAAGTTGGTCACTCTCTAGGGGAACTGATACCATGAATAATTATTTTCCACAAGTACTATAGGAACATCCCACCTGTAGTCACATCTTTAGCTACATAGGAATGCTCACTAAGGATACCATATCACAATAAATGATCGAATGAACAGTTGTAGGGCCAACTACACGTAAGGTCAAGGTAACCATTCTTGAAGCTTCGAATGCATTACCTCACACAAAGGCAAGTCACTAATGAAACCTATGTATATGTAGTAATCAAAGTAATATTGAAAACACCAAAACAATACGAGAGGGGTAATCTCCCTACTTTCCTTGATGCAACCTCATGCTTAACTCTTGTGTTAGAGGAGATTTCCAACATATTGGTTGAAAAAATGGATTTTACACTTGTTAATGACTTCTACGTTTTGATTTTGGTGGAATTGGAGAGTTTACTCTCCATGTTAGAAAAATAGGATTGTGGAGCAACAAAATAAAAAAAAAAGTGGAAATAAAACACAAAAGATACACAATACAATAAAGACATAGATATGCATGGTTCACCCAGTGTGGGATATGTCCACCATAGAAATTTCCAGGTCCTTCCTTTTTATTATCCGACAAAAATGAAGGGATACAACCTACAACGCACCTGCGGTAACTTCCTCTTATTTCTCTCACAGTCTCCTCTCTCATAATAAAATATTCACAATAATACAGAGCCACAATACACTTCCCTCATAAAACAGGGTTTCCTTCTAAGAGAAAAAACCCTAACATGACTTCTATTGTCATATCTGTGACCTTGTAATGAATGGTCCAGATTGACTACGAAATTACAATATTTTACAAGAATTTTTTTCCCAAAATTTTGCTTCAGGGGCACTGCCGCCGAATCCCTTTCTAGGGGGGGTTGCATAAATTGTTGCCTCCCCCCGCCCCCTAAACCCCCCTAGTTACAGTTGTGGGGGGGGGGGGGGGGNTCTTTAGGGAATGGTGTCCAAGCATGGATGAAACAAACATCTGAATCATGAAGATAATCAGGCTCCACAACCAACAACATCCCACTTGGAGACTAATCACAACAAATCCATTGTTGATGTACCTACTGGATTATGATCCACCTTGGACCTGGAACATTTCTCATCTTCACCTTCATGCTTTAAGTCCAACTGAAGTTGAGTAAGAAATCAATTTCTCCCTGGTTACTACCTCTGTTAACATGTCTGCAAGATTCTGGCTAGTATGTATCATTTCCAACTTCAAATGTCCATCTTCCATAATAGATCATATGAAATGGTACATGATTTATATATGCTTAGTCTTCAAATGGAAGGTTGACTTCTTTGTAATATGAATGACACTCTCACTATCACATTACAACCTGTTATTTTCCTGCTTCTTTCTCAATTCCACCATAAACCTTTGTAACCAAATCATTTATTTACTAGCCTTTGTAGCGGCAACATACTATGGTACTATTTTTGAAAGTGAAACAACCTTTTGCAATTTTGAAATCCAACTTATTTTTATTCCACCTATAGTAAAAACATACCTTGTGGTGCTCCTCCTTCTATCTTGATCACCTTCCATATATGAATCAACATATCCATGTAGAAAAATGTCTGAACCTCCAAAACATAATGCATGAGTAGCAGTACCTCTCAAATACCTGAGAATCCACTTTACTTCCTTCCAATGTTCTTTACCTGGATTGTTCATATACATGCTCACAACTCCCACTGCATGTGCAATATATGGTCTTCTGCAAACCATCGCGTACATCAAGTTGCCAACTATTGATGAATAAGGGACCCTGAACATGTATTCTATATCCTCCTTTGTCTTGGGACACATTTCCTTGTTTAGTTTGAAATGGCTAGCCAAAGGTGTACTAATTGGTTTTTCATTTTGCATTCTAAACCTCTCCAACACCTTCTCTATGTACTCACCCCGAGACAATGTCAATTTGCGATTTTTCATGTCTCTTGTTTTTCTCATACCAAGTATTTTCTTTGTATCACCCAAATCCTTCATTGCAAATGAATTAGATAATTTATTCTTGAGAAAATTTATATCCTGCATTTTAGACCTTGCAATAAGCATGCGATCTACATACAATAGCAAGATAATATAGATTCCATTTTCTAGCCTTTTAAAATAAACACAGTGATTAGAATGACATCTATTTTAACCTTGTTTTGTTATAAACCTTTCAAACTTCAAATACCATTGCCTTGGATATTTCTTTAGGCCATACAAGATCTTCTTCAACCTGCATAACAAATTGTCCTTCACTTTGACCTCATACCCCTATGGTTGCTGCATATAAATATTTTCATCCAAATCCCCATGGAGAAAAGTTGTTCTTACATCTAACTGTTCAATATGTAAATATTCTACTTCCATAAGACTTAAAATAGTCCTAATTGAAGTCATTTTAATGACAGGAGAAAATATTTCATCAAAATATATACCTTTCTTTTGTGCAAACCCCTTTACAACAAGTCTAGCCTTGTATCACTTTTTTCCTCCATATTCTTCCTTCAACCTGTAAACCCATTTATTATGAAATTATCTTTTTCATGTAGGCAACTAAACCAAGTCCCAAGACTGATTATTTACCAAGGAATCCATTTCCTCTTTCATGTCTTTCTCCCACTTCATTTTAGTGTCTACCTGCATTGTCTCTTCATAACTTTCTGGTTCACCAAAATTAGTCAACAATAAATAATACAATGAAGGAGTATCGTTCAGGGGTTCTACTTAACATGGGATATCTTCTAAAAACACTTGCATGAGTTTGAGGTACCTGTTTCTCTTGTTGTTGTACATTTTGATTTTCTGGTACCTTTGGAATTTCTTTTTCAGTGATTGCATCAAGCATTGTGTATTTTGTTTTTTCTTTTTCCTGTTTCTTTCCCTACAACTGATCTTTGTACATGACCTTCTCATTGAATAAGACATATCTACTCCTAATGATTTTGTGATTTTCATAATCCCATAATATATAACCAAAATCATTAACATTGTATCAAATAAAGGTACATTTCTTGGATTTTTCCTCAAGCTTTGTTCTATTTTCTTTATCAATATGGATAAATGCTTCACAACCAAAAGTCTTCAAAAATGAATAGTTTACCTTTTTACCTATCCATGCCTCCTTTGAAATTCCACATCCAAAGAGCTTGAAGGTCCTTTTTTTATTAAGTAAACAACAATATTTACATCATCTACCCAGAATTGTAAGGGAAACCTAGCATTCAATCTCATACTCCTTGCACACTCCATGATTGTCTTGTTCATCCTTTCTGACACACCATTTTCTTGTGGCGTTCCTAGAACTATCTTGTCTCTATGAATCCCATGGTATGAAAAATAATCATCAAACTCCTTGCTACAATATTCACCTCCATTTTCTTATCTGATACACTTCAACCTTTTCCCTGTCTCATTCTCAACCAAATCTTTCCATTTCTTAAAAGTATCAAAAACATCATATTTTTGTCGACTGCAATAAACCCAAGTTTTTCTAGTTGAATCATCAATAAAAGTAACATAATAACTAGATCCACCAAGAGATGATAATTGATATCATCCCCATACATTTGTATGAACAAGCTCTAACATTTCACTCTTCTTTTCTTTTTCGACTCTGAGAAATATGACTCTCTTGTTGAACAACATAAGTCAACTGAGAGGGGGGGGGGTGAATCAGTTGTATAAAATTTCTTTCATTTTATAAGAAGATTACTTATTAATCAATAAATCATGCCTTTAACATTTAACTTGCAGTAATACATTTAACCAATAAATATACAATCAAATAAATGAAACAATGAAACATTGATTTTTCATGAGGAAACCCAAAAGGAAAAACCTCTTCTTATTATGAATGAAAGGCAAGCTCCAACTCCTCTTTACATTCTTATTTTATCTGAGCTACAACCCAGATGAGGTTGCTACCTCTGTTTCTTCAGCACCTACTGAATGGAAGCTACAACTCCCATATGTACAAGCACCAACTTGTACAGGAGACTTTTACAATCTCCCCTTTCTTCTCCCTACCACCATGGAATCCTTATTTGTCACTAAGAACCTGCAAACCAACTCTTTATCTTCTCTGGCAAAAGATTCATCATTCAAGTCCTCTCTGTTTATATAATCATATCAAAATCCATTCTTCTCCCATTGATCTCTGTTATATCTTCATCATTTCTTCTCACTATCCCTTTATGATTTTATTTCAGTTTATATTCATTTACAGAAATGAATTTTACCTTAGAGCTATGGATGTACCATTAATTCCATATGCACCAACCTTCATCTCACCCAATTTCACTTATTTCTACCCTGTACATTTAGAGCATACACTCAAACCCTCAGGCTTTGAATATTCAGTTACAATAACTGAATAACTACCTTACAGTGATTATTATTGGCCAAGGCATCAAGACGAACAATATCCACATGATCAGTTTAAACATTTAACCAGCACCGTTCGATGAACATGCATCTATTTTAATTTTTCAACACGGAATAACCCTTGAGTGCTTTGGCAAACCACTTGTGATAACCCATATGTCCATTGGCTATGACCACAAGTTAATCGAAATGCATTTCGCATTTTGCATTTCGACAATTCGACAATCCTGTGTCAAAGAGTCTTGACACTTCAAGTTACGAAACCCCAAAATAGAGCTTAGATTCATGCTAGCTCCTCCCTCTCACATGACCATCAGTGGTAACCACTGCCTACACTAAAAAGGTATTTCGACGTTTCAGCATTTCTTGTGATCAAGTGTTTCAATACTCCAAGTCACGAACCCCAAAATTTTCTACATTTCGCATTTCAACGTTTCGACATTTCACATTTCTGCGTTTCGACATTTCTGTGATGAAGTGTTTCGACACTCCAAGTCACGAATCCTTAAATGCTCTGATGGCTTCACATTTGATCTGGTGGACATAGATCGAGCGGTTCTCGTTAACTTCTCAATGACAGATCAACGATCATATACAACTCTTATATTACTCCTCCAATGATTAATCCAAAGGATATGACTTAATAATTCATCGAGATGGATGTTTGTCGTGGTTTTAGTATTTTGGCATTCGGGACATCGTGATGTTGGAGTTTTTTCTTACCATGCAAAAATCCCAAAATATAAACTCCCAGAGTGACGATCTCTGAAATTGATGATCTCCGAAATTCAAGTTGTGCCTGTGCAAACTGATCCACGGTGCCTGTGCAAATTGACCAACAAACTCCCCCTTTGGCATTTTAAAGTTTGACATTAATGAAAAAAAAAAGTCCTTTGCAAATTGTGCAAGCTGCAATTCTTTCCAACAAACTCCCCCTTTGGCATTGATGGAAAACTTTGTTGGAGTTTTTGCTTACCATGCAAAAATACCGAAATAGAAACTCCCAGAATCCCGAAATAGAAACTCCAGGAGTGACGATCTCTGAAATTCAAGATGTGCCTATGCAAACTGATCCACAGTGCCTGTGCAAACTGGCCAACAAAATCCCCCTTTGGAATTTTAAAGTTTGACATTAATGACAAAAACAAGTCCTATGCAAACTGTGCAAGATGCAATTCCTGCCAACAAACTCCCCCTTTGGCATTGAGGGAAAAATTTAAATCTCTTCTCCCCCTTTTGACATCTATGGCAAAGGAATCAACCATACTCCCCCTGAGAAAAAGAAAACCACTTGCAAAGATGTATCATTTTAGTAGCAACTCCCCCTAGCAATAATAGTCAATAAACTTGTGCAGTCTGTTTTTATAATGAAGCCCTTGAAATCTTTGAGAATGAAATGAAATTACAGAGGGTAAACCCCCAACTAATCCCTGAGACTTTCAAATTGAATTTTAGGTAAATATTTAGTAAATACATCTGCAATCTGATCCTTTGTGCCAACATATTCCACTTTAATAAATTTAGACATAACCTTCTCTCTTAGAAAATGAAATTTAATGGGAATGTGCTTTGTTTTTGAATGCATAACATGATTTTTAGAAATACTAATTGCACTGGTATTATCACAGAAGATAGGTATAGGTTCATCATAATTAATATGTATATCTTCTAGCATCTGTTTCATCCATAGAACTCGAGTGGAACAAGTTGCAGCTGTAATGTATTTTGCTTCAGCAGTAGACAGAGACATTGTTGATTGTTTTTTACTTGACCAACTTACAAGACATCCTCCAAGAAAAAATGTTTCTCCACTAGTACTCTTCCTGTCATCAACACAACCTGCCCAATCAGCATCAGTGAAAGCATATAAATCAAGATGATTACCTATAGGATACCATAAACCATACTCTGTTGTCCCCTTAATATATCTAAAAATTCTTTTGAATGCAAGTAGATGAGAATTTTTTGGTCAAGCCTGAAACCTGCCAACTTGACAAATTGCATGCATAATGTCAGGTCCTGTAGTTGTAACATAAATAAGACTACCAATCATAGATCTGTATATTGTCTGATCAACATCTTTAGTATCATCAAACTTACTTAATTTACAACCAGTAACCATGGGAGTGCCAACTGGTTTAGAATCTTCCATCTCAAATTTCTTAAGCATTTCATTGATATACTTGGTTTGATAAATGGAAATACCTTTATCAGATTGAGTAATTTGCAAGCCTAAGAAAAACTTCATTTCTCCTAGCATGGACATCTCAAACTCTTTCTGCATACTTTCAGCAAACTATTTATTGAGCCTATTATCATCACTACCAAAAATGATATCATCTACATATATCTCAACAATGATCATGCTATCATTTTCTTCTTTAATATATAGATTACTATCAGTGTTACCTTTTCTAAATTCTTGCTGCCTCAAGTAATTGTCAAGTCTGGAATACCAAGCCCTTGGCACTTGCTTCAGGCCATACAATGCCTTTTTCAACCTGTAAACATATTGTTCTGCTTCTTGTACGTGAAAACCATCTGGTTGTTCCATATATACTTCTTCCTCTAAATCACCATTCAAAAATGCATACTTTACATCCATTTGGTAAACTTTAATGTGTTTAGAACTAGCATAAGCTAGAATCAGTCTAATGGATTCCATTCTTGCAACAGGAGAAAATTTTTCTCCAAAATATATTCCTTCTACTTGTGCATACCCTTTACAAACCAATCTAACCTTTTTTCTAGTTATTTTACCTGCTTCATCCATCTTATTTATGAAAACCCATTTAGCCCCTATGACATTCTTATTCAAAGGTCTAGGAACCAATTCCCATGTTTTATTCTTTTCTATTTGACTAAGTTCTTCATTCATTGCTTTCATCTAGTACTCATCTTTAATTGCTTCTTCAATATTTTTGGGTTCAATCAGAGAAAGTAAAGATACATGTTCATGAGTTGAGGTGGATTCTTTCCTTCTACTTCTTGTTCCAACACCTATGTTTATGTCACCAATTATCTGTTCTTCGGGGTGATTTTTCTGTGTTCTCTTTCTTGGAGTCTTTGATGGAGTCATGCTTTTGGATGGAGTTGTGCCCTGTGTCAAAGTAGGAATTAATTTTTCACTGTCAACAACCTTAGTTTATTCTGTTTCACTTACCTCATCATTCATTTTATGCTTGTCATCTATCTCATATATTTGATGATTCTTTTGTTTAGATTTAGACTTAAAAAATGAGGACTCATCAAATTTCACATCTATGGCTTCAACTATTTTGCTCAATCTGAAGTTGTAACATTTATAAGCTTTCCTTGAATAGGAATACCCAACTAAAATACCTTCATCTGTTCTAGATTCCAACTTACCCAAATGCTTGTCAACACTTTTGACATAACATTTATTGCCAAAAATTTTGAAATTGTTAACACTAGCTGGTATGCCTTTCCATAACTGATAGGGTGTCTTAAAATAATTGTTTCTCAGCAAGATTCTATTCAAAATGTGAACAGAAGTATGAACAGATTGAGGCCATAGTATATTGCTTAGTTTAGATTCATTGAGCATAGTTCTATCCATCTCTATAACAATCCTTTTTTTTCTTTCAACCACTCCATTTTGTTGAGGTGTTTCAGTAACAAAAAAATGTCTTCTTATCCCATTTTCATCAAAGTATATGTTGAATCCTTTAGACACAAATTCCCCTCCATTATCTGATCTTAAACATTTAATTTTCATGTCACATTCATTTTCAGTTGACTCCTTGAAGTTTGTAAAATAGATAAAAGTTTCAGATTTATTTTTCAATAAAAACATCCATTTCATTCTAGTAAAGTCATCCACAAATAGTAGAAAATATCTTTCTCCTTTTAACCTTGTTGTTCTCATAGGTCCACAGACATCAGCATGTACTATTTCCAATGGTTTAGTTGTTGAATGTTCTTTGGTTTTGAATTTAACTCTAGTTTGCTTACCATGTTGACATTGCTTGCAAATAGAACTTGAAAGATCCTTTATGACAGGTAAATCTCGTATTGCTTCCTTTTTATTCAACTGAATCCGATTTTAAAAGTTAATGTGTCCAAGTCTTTTGTGTTGTTATCTTCACTCCTAAGATAACATTTTTATTTTTCTTCATCTAGTATGTAAATGTTGCTTGAAGTTCTTGTGGCTATTCCAACTGGTTTATTTGATTTTATATCCCTGATTTGACATCCTTTTGAATCAAAAATCATAAAGAGACCTTTATCACATGTTTGAATTACACTCAATAAGTTATGTTCCATTTCCTCAACCAATAAGACATTTCCAGCCATGATTTTCTTGTTGTTTAGACATACAGTTCCTTTTCCAACTATCCTAGCTGATTGATCATTTCCAAAGGTGACTATACCTTATTTTCCTTCATCTACTTCAACAAAGATTTGTTTTCTACCTGTCATACTTTGAACATCCACTATCCACAACCCATTTTACTTATGTTCTTCTTGTAGAGCTATAGTGCATTTTTCAATGTTCAGATTTTCACTTTTCTTTTTCCAAAATTTGGTTTTCAGATCTATGTAAGTGGGTTCATTAAATTTATGAAAACTCATAGGACAATTTCTTGACACATGCCCAAAGTTGTTACACTTGTAATATTCAATCTCATATCTTAAGGTGTCAAATCTATTGTAAGAGTAGTTCATATTGTTTTGACTAGTTTTACCATGTCCTCTTCTATATTCAAAATTAGACCTTTCATGATTGTTATGTGCATTTATCTTTCTTGAAAAACTATTACAAAATGCAACCTTATGTCCATACTTATAACAAAAGAAACAGTGGCCTTCAAACCTATTTTGATGTCTTCCATAACTTCTTCTATGCACTGTTGAACCCTGATTTTCTTCTTGCCTTTCTGATTCCATCTTCTTGCGAGTAATTTTCTCATGATTATCCTCTGTACCTTCTTTCTCAACACTTGAACTAGAACATCCTTTAGTTACTGCAGATTTATAACCAATTCTAGTCTTATCATATGTTGATATTTGACTACTAATCATTTGATCTAACACTTGAGAACTCTAATTCATGTTATTTTCTTGTACTTTCTTTCTTAATGAGACTACTTCAATTTTTAAACCTTCATTTTCCTTATCTTTTTCTGCAAGCATTTTAGTTAGAGCTTCTTCAGTCACTTTAGCCTCTTCTATTTTAAGTTTTAAGTCAACTACCATGATTTCAGTGCTATCAATCAAACCATTTGATTTCTGTAATTCAAATTCTAGATTCTCAATTTCTCTTTTAAAATGTTTGCATTCCCTTCTCACTTTTCTTAATTCACTTAAAGAACTTACCCGTTCAGCTTCTAGATCAACTTCACCTTCTTCTTCTTCACCAGATTGATCATCCTATTTTTCCATAGCCATAAAAAGTTGTACATATGAACTGTCATCACTCTCACCATATTCTGAAATATTACTGTCATCTTTTATACACGGGCTTTTCTTTTTGTAAGCTTTTCTTTGAAAAAACTTCTTATGTCTATTCTTGAATTCCTTAGGTTTTCTATCACTGTCTTTTTCATTATCATTATGCTTATTGTAAGGACACTTAGATGCAAAATTTCCTATTCTATCTTCAAATTCTTCCATTTTCAGGATTTCAAATTGACTTCTATATGATTGTAGCTTAGCAGTCTTTACCTTAGTGTCTCCTTAGTATAAATTTTTCAATTTATCCCATATTTCTTTTGCTGATGCACAATGCATAACTTTAACAAATTCTGACCCTGCTAGACCTCCTAGTATTGCATACATAGCTTTGGAATTACTCTCATAGCGTCTCTTACCTGTAGCATCTATTGGAATGGTTGATGGGACTTTATATTCATTTAGTACAACCTGCCAGATATCTACCCCTTGAGTTTGTAAAAACAACTTCATCCTGATACTCCAAAAAGCATAATTATGACCATCAAACAAAGGCAATCCATATTTTGTAAATTTTGACTTCTTATCCATTATGAATGATTAAAAACTTCCAATGGTTAAACTGATATCTTGAAGTAACCTGCTCTGATACCAATTGTTGAACATGATAAGTCAACTGAGAGGGGGGGGGGGTGAATCAGTTGTATAAAATTTATTTCATTTTATAAGAAGATTACTTATTAATCAATAAATCATGCCTTTAACATTTAACTTGCAGTAATACATTTAACCAATAAATATACAATCACATAAATGAAACAATGACACAGTGATTTTTCATGAGGAAACCCAAAAGGGAAAAACCTCTTCTTCTTATGAATGAAAGGCAAGCTCCAACTTCTCTTTAAATTCTTATTTTATCTGAGCTACAACCCAGATGAGGCTGCTACCTTTGTTTCTTCAGCACCTACTGAATGGAAGCTACAACTCCCAGATGTACAAGCACCAACTTGTACATGAGACTTTTACAGTCTCCCCTTGCTTCTCCCTACCACCCTGGAATCCTTCTCTGTCACTAAGAACCTGCAAACCAACTCTTTATCTTCTCTGGCAAAAGATTCATCATTCAAGTCCTCTTTGTTTATATAATCATATCAAAATCCATTCTTCTCCTCTTGATCTTTGCTATGTCTTCATCATTTCTTCTCACTGTCCCTGTATGATTTTATTTCGGTTTTATATTAATTTACAAAAATGAATTTTACCTTAGATCTACGACTGTACCATTAATTCCATACGCACCAACCTTCATCTCACCTAATTTCACTTATTTCTACCCTATACATTCATAGCGTACACTCGAACCCTCAGGCTTCGAAGATCCAATTACAATAACTACCTTACAATGATTATTAATGGCCAACGCATCAAGACGAACAATATCCACATGATCAGTTAAAACATTTAACCAGCACTATTCGATGAACATACATCTGTTTTAATTTTTTAGCACGGAATAACCCTTGAGAGCTTTGGAAAACCACTTGTGCTAACCCATATGTCCATTGGCCATGACAACAAGTTAATCGAAATGCATTTCACATTTCGCATTTCGGCAATTTGGCAATCCTGTGTCGAAGATCCTTGACACTTCAAGTTACGAAACCTCGAAATAGAGCTTAGCTTCATGCTATCTCCTCCGTCTCACATGACCATCGGTGGTAACCACTGCCTAGACCAAAAAGGTATTTCGGCATTTTGAAATTTCTTGTGATGAAGTGTTTCAATACTCCAAGTCACGAACCTCAAAATTTTTGGCGTTTCTCATTTCGACGTTTCAACATTTTGCATTTCGGCGTTTTGGCATTTCTGTGATGAGTTTTTCGACACTCCAAGTCACAAACCCCGAAATGATCTGACAACTTCACATTTGATCTTGTGGACATAGATCGAACAGTTCTCGTTAACTTCTCGAGGACAGATCAATAGTCATATACAACTCTTATATTACTCCTCCAATGCTTAATCCAACGGATATGACTTAATCATTCATCGAGATGGATGGTTATAGTGGTTTTGGTATTTCGGCATTCGGGACATCGTGATGTTGGAGTTTTTGCTTACCATGAAAAAATCTCGAAATAGAAACTCCCGGAATCCCGAAATAGAAACTCCCGTAGTGATGATCTCCGAAATTGATGATCTCCGAAGTTCAAGTTGTGCCTATGCAAACTAATCCACTGTGCCTGTGCAAACTGACCAACAAACTCCCCCTTTGGCATTTTAAAGTTTGACATTAATGAAAAAAAAAAGTCCTGTGCAAATTGTGCAAGCTGCAATTCCTGCCAACAAACTCCCCCTTTGGCATTGATGGAAAACTTTGTTGGATTTTTTTTTTACCATGCAAAAATCCTGAAATAGAAACTCCCAGAATCCTGAAATAGAAACTCCCAGAGTGACGATCTCCAAAATTCAAGCTGTGCCTATGCAAACTGATCCACGGTACCTGTGTAAACTGACCAACAAACTCCCCCTTTGGCATTTTAAAGTTTGACATTAATGACCAAAACAATTCCTATGTAAACTGTGCAAGCTGCAATTCCTTCCAACATCTCTTATGTTTTCCATCATAGAAATCCAAATCAATTTGTTTAAGATTTGGTAAGAAATTTTATTTTTTAAGTATCTACATCCCCTTCTCACTCATGTGTCCAATCCTATGATGCCACAATGATGCAACCACTCTTGTATAATCTAAAGTGATATAAGAGTCAGTATTACCAATACATAAATACAATGTACCTACCTTCTCTCCTTTTGTTATCATCAGTGATCCTTTGGTGACCTTCCATGCCTTATCTGTAAATATAGATATACAACCTTTAATTGCTAACTGCCCTGTTGAAAGTAGATTATTCCTTAGATATGGAACATGTATTACCTCTTTCAACAACCATTGATTTCCATTATTTTGATTTATTTGTACCTTACCCATTCCAACAATTTTGCATGGTGCATCATCACCCAAATGATCCTGTCCAAAATCACCTTGAACATAATCTAGAAAATGTTTCCTATGGGGTGTGGCATGAAATCAAGCCCCTGAATCTACTACCCAAGACTCATAAATATTATCTACAGAAAGAATCAAAGAATCTTGTAACACAACACATGTTACATTTTATTCTTGATTTTTCTCCTATTGTCCATCTGTTTGTTTCTTTGGAGCTTTGCAGATTTTATTCATATGTCCTTTCTTCCCTTTATTCCAACACTCTATCTTTCCTAGTCTATATTTGGATCTACCCTTCCTAGAATTCCCATGGTTCCCTGAGCCCTTTCCTCTATCCTTTTGTCTTCCCCTATTCTCCATGGTCAACACGTTACCTAATGTCTCACATGTGATTTTCCATCGCATTTCCTCACTAAGGATAACACCAACAACATCATCAAATTGGAGAGTGTTTGAACTAGAGACAGAGTTACTTACAACCATGAGGAAGTTGTTCCCACTTTTTGGCAATGAGCACAAGATTAGAAGAGCCCTGACCTCATCATCAAAGTCCAATTTTGCATAACTTAGCTGATTAGTAACCATATTAAATTCATTCAAATGATCTGCAACAAACCCACCAACTGACATCTTCATATTAAATAATCGCTTCATTAGAAATACCTTATTGGACGATGATGGTTTTTCATACAGTTTAGCTAATGTATCCATCATCTCCTTTGTTGTCTTTTCTTTTGAAATATTGAAAGCCATCGACGTTGCCAGGCTCAGTCGTATCATTCCTAGAGCCTTTCTATCAAGAACCTACCATTCTTCATCCTTCATGGTCGTCGTCTTATCTTTTATGTCTCCCAATGGTGGGAATATATCATTTTGATATAAATAATCTTCCATCTGCATCTTCCATAACTGGTAGTTTTGGACATTAAATTTCTTGACCCTAAACTTTTCATCTTCTGCCATTGCTCCCACTCAAAAAAGGATCGTGGAGAAATAAAATAAAAACTAATGCGGAAATAAAAAACAAGAGATACACAATACAATAAATACACAGATATACGTGGTTCACCCAGTGTGGGATACATCCACCAGAGAAATTGCTAGGTCCTTCCTATTTATTATCCAAAAAAATGAAGGGACAACCTACAATTCACCTGTTGTAACTTTTTCTTCTTTCTCTCATAGTCTCCTCTCTCAGAATACAATATTCGCAATAATACACAACCACAATACAATTCCCTCATAAAAGAGGGTTTCCTTCTAGGGAATAAAACCCTAACATAACGTCTGTTGTCAGGTCTGTGACCTTATAATGAACAATCCATATTGACTATGGAATTACAATATTTTGCAAGTCAATTTTTTCCAAAATTTCACTTCGGGGGTGCTACCCCTGAATCCCCCTCCAGTGGAGGGATAAAAAAATTGTTGTGGCCCCTCCTAGACCCCCATGGCGACAGTTGTGGGGGGGGGAATCCCCCACACACACACTCGTTAGGGAATGGCGTCCAAGCATGGATGAAAAAAACCTATGAATCGGGAATATAATTAGGCTCCACAACCAACACTCCAATCCTATTCCAAGGCCCTAAGCCTATCTAATGTTGGTTCACTAAGAAAAACAAGTGTCTAGTAGATTTTATATTACACAATTATTTTGATGGTTATTTTTTATGTTAAATGGAAATGAATGAAACCCTTATGGTGTTTATGACTCTTGACCCAATCAAGAAATGCAAATATGAAAATGCAATTTGTTCACTTCAATGAATTCTAGCTAGGGGAGGGACAGAGGATTCTCCTTTTCTTTGTAAAATTTACAACATAATCCTCAAACACAAAGAAACCATGTAAACAAAAATAGATCCAAACTTTACGAAAATTCAAACCAAACACTTCACCAATTCACCTTTTGTTCATAATGCTTCAAAAGCTCATAAGCATGTAATTTTTTGTTTTTTCCAAACGTGATGCAAAGGGATTCTTAATGTAATCAAGAACACAAAATATATAAGGAAAACCATCAAATCAACAAGTACATGGTAGTGTGATATTGTTAGTGATTCCCATATAACACTCCAATGTCTACACGAGGTCACAACCCAAAACTCACAAGGAATGTATCTTAGCAATGTAAAGCCCAATAACAAAAGGAGAATCAACCAAATGCGACTATCAATCAATCCTAGATATGATTTGACCTATTGGGAGCACTACTCAAATTTAATGGATCACTTATATATCAAACAAACTTAACCAATCAATCCACACAAGCCACACAACCACACTTCAAAAATAAATTGAAGGAAAATAGTGTGACAAAAGGACTCAATCAACGACAAGATCTAGTCACATAGACAAATCATTGGTTTCTGAGATCAGACAAATCATATATGAGCACAACAATATGATGAATCTATAATTTTCCCAGTTTATAGAGATCTTTGTGGGTCATATGACCTTCAACGGGAGACATGTCGCATGTCAGCAATACTATAACAAGCAATGCTTTGCAATTTTTTGAAAAAGAGAGATCTATCTCAAATCTATCAAATTTGAAGGATCTATACTTTCAAGTACATGAAAGGCATAAACTAAATAAACAATAGAAATAGAGGATAACTGGAAAGGGATTCTAAACTAGAGAAGAATCAAATATTCTTCCCTAGTGGAGTCACCAATTATGTTATGGAGAAAATCTCACGGGTGGATAGTAATATCTCCCTAGGATCTACCTACTAATCCTAGATAGATAGATGGATAGATTTATATGGATTTCCTAGATCTAAACAAGCAATTTATTTTTATACCAAGAGAGGAGAGAATGGCATACCTTACTTCTGAAGTTTGTCCTTGTATTTCTTGGTTGTTACAAATCTTGAGTTCTAGGTCTAGTCCTTTCAACCTTATTTCTTCACATAACACACAAACACCAATATAATTCTTCTCCTAGCATTAGAAATTACCAATTTAAATTAGATATAAATCAATCTATTCATTATAACATCATATCTAAACATTCATGAACATAACACAAATACTTATGTAGAAAACCAATGATATATTATCTCAAAATCCAAAGAATACATCAACCATCATACCTTTAGTGTAGATGCATCCTACTTGGCCCCTTGCTCCTTGCTCCTCCTTAGTTTCTCAATCAAACTAGGAAATATGATTGTGGTTGTTGTAGATGGAGAAACAAATCTATATTTGGAAAACATAACTATGTGAATGATTCTTCCTACCCATGCTCAAGACTTTCCTTCTTTATATAGATCCTTGGAAGAGGCTTGGGAGAGCTTCTAGATATTCTAGAGACCAATGGATACTCGAATTATGTGATTTCCAAGGCTCATGCCACAAAGAACCACTTTATCCCTCGCCTACATCTTCAAAACTCTACGATTCTAGAAGGTTGTAGAGGTTGTTGTTGGCTGCAATATAGCTAACCCATGACTAGTCACTTGTTGTCCTATGTATGACAAGAGACGACCCTAAAAAATGACCCAAATCCTAAGCTCGATATGTTTCTTGTCTTTCATATTCTACTAGATTCCCTTTTGGCCCTGTAGGGTGGAAATTAAGGCTATACAACCTTCTTCCAATTTTTTCAAGTATTTGAATGTAGTAATGATGTACTTCATGCATGTTCACATAACTCTTTTTGGGAATGGACCCACAAAGTCAATAGCCCATATTTAATATAATAAATTAGGGTTTATCGAATGTAGGAACATTTTATTTTTTCATATAGATCGATCCATCATTTGGCATTTGTCACATTTTTTCACTTGTTCTAAAAAATATTTGTGTAAAGTTGACCACCAAAGGCCTACCTGAAGTATCTTCTGGGTTGTCCTGTCGGCTTGGTAGTGGCCTATTATAGGGCCATCATGAGCCTCATTAATTATGTCTTCTCTTTCATGTTTCGAGGAACATCTTCTTAGCATATCATCATTTCCTAGATTATATAATTATCCATTCATGAGGGTGAATGATTCTTCTTTTAGTGATAGAATGTTCTTTTTGTTTCCGAAATATCATCAGGAGCCTTCCCCTCCAAAAAAAATTATATTTCTTCTAGGTCTTTAGGAGTGGCCTCGACTTGGAATAAATGTGCATTGCATAGGTCATTGTCTATCCTAGTAAGATATTTCTTTATTTTGAGTCAGGATAGATGATCTGGTTCGATATTCTTTTTACCTGATCATACTACTATGTTGAAGTTGAATTCTTGAAATAGTAGTAGCCATCAACATATTTTCCCTTGGCGAATGGGTTTGTTTACTAGATACTTGATATCTTGATGGTCTGTAAAAAAATATGAATGGATTTTCTAGTAAGTAATGCCAAAATTTCTATAGGGCGAAGATCATAGTTGTCACTGCTATTTGATCCATTGTCAAATAATTACATTTCACTTTGTTAAACTTTTGACTTGCATATGAATTAAGATGGCTGATCATGTCATCGTATGGTTGTGCTAAGACTGATCCCACATCAAAATTTGATGCATCGACATGGACATGGAATTTTCTTGTCCAATCAGGGAATCTTAGTATCGACACTTCTACCAATTTTCTCTTTAATAGTTCAAAGGACTCATTACACTCTTGGCTCCAATTAAATTCGACTTCTTTGTTCAACAACACATGCATTCCAATAGAGGATGAACACGTTTTGTAACCACTCACAAAATCAGATCAATATCAACACACTGATTTTTTTACATGGTACAACCCCTACGAGGAAACATCAATATCCACAACCAATGTGGCCACTTGGAGAAATTTATTAATTCAAAAGAAAAATATTATAGAGAGATTTAGAAGAGATTTTATCACAATCTATCATAAAAAAATGACCCTCCATGCTCTTTAAATTGAGATCATGTACCAATAGGATGTTAAGTCATGGATAAATGTAGTTTTTAATATCAAGGATAATATGAACCGTCGGATAAATATATGTTGGGAACATATCTTGACCATCATATTTCCTAAATACAAATGCATACTAAAGAAACACACTTTTACCTAACGACACATTACACCAAGTTGATCTTAACTAACTCTTAGGTGTCTAAATATCCTAACATACCCCCTTCAGAACAACTTGGGACATGATTGATGGATTTACAAAGGAGGCACAATAGGAGAAGGAAGGAGGGATTAGAGCCTATCCCCCCTTAATGACAACTTCTTGAAATCCTAACATAGATCGAATCTTGGAAAACTTCACTTCTATAAGAGACTTTGTAAAATGTCTGCAAGTTGATATTCTATAGGACAAAATAGCACTTCAATAACTTGATCACGAGTGAGCTTTCTGATGAAGTGAATGTGTATATTGATGTGTTTGTTTTGTTGATTTTTAATTGGATCTTTGGAGAGATTTATGGCACTCTGATTGTCACACCAAACGGTGGTCAGATGTTGTTGCAAGAATATGAAATCTGAAAGGATCTATCAAAGCCACAAGGATTATTTACTTGCATTAACCATTGGTCAGTATTTTTCTTATGCTGAAAAAAGAGAAATAGCCTATTGTTTCTTATAGTGCAATTGATAGGTCCTGAACCAAGGATGAAAACATAACCTGTAGTATAATTTCAATCATCAATCTTACCATCCCAATATGAATCAATGAAACCAACCAATAAATGAGTCGCCTCTGAACTATAATGTATTCTGAACTGAGCTATACCCCGAACATATCAAAGTATCATTTTAGCTACTTTACATTGGATTTAATGGGGTGTTTTCATTTACTGGGAAACAAGACCAACAACAAAATAAAGATCAGGACAGATATGAGTCAAGTACAAGAGGATACCAAATAATTGATGGTACAAGGTCACATCAACTTTTAGAGAATTACAAGTAGAAACAAGTTTGAATCTAGACTAGAAGGGAGAAGGGGATCATTTAGAGTCTTCCATGTGAAAGTGGAAAATAAGGTCAAAAGCATAATTAGACTGGGAAAGAAAAACTTCTTCCTTGGTTTGCAAAACTTGGAGGCCAAGGAAATAGTGCAAATAGCCTAAGTTGGTCATTTCAAATTTCTTCTTAAGGCTGATTTTCACATGGTTTAAAAGTTTGGGATTACTACCAATGAGGATAATATCATCAACATAAAGAAAAAGGATTATTATATGGATTCCTACTTTCTTGGTATAAACATTAGGATTAAATGGCATCTCGAAAAGTCGGTATCAAGAAGAAAGTGGTCCATTTTGGCATACCAAGCTCAAGGAGCTTTCATAATACCTTACATATATTTATTAAGGCGACAAAAAAGGTTGTAGTCATTCTAGACATAGTGAGAAGGTTGTTCCATGTATATTTAATCTTGTAAATCCCCATGCAAGAAGGTGGATTTGACATTCATCTGATGCACCTCCCATTTATGTGAGGCAGCAAGGGAAAGAACAAGGAGGATGGAATTCATTTTGGATACAGGGGAAAAAGTTTCATTATATTCAATGCCTTCAACTTGAGAGAACCCTTGGGAAACTAACCAAACCTTGTGTCTTTAAACACTTCCATTTGATGCATACGTATTTCTATAGACCCATTTACATATAACAAGTTTTAATCCTTTTGGAAGAGGTAAAAGATCCCAAATATCATTTTCCATTAAAGAGCGATACTCTTCATTCATTATTGTATCCCAATCTGGATGACCTGAATATTCTACAAATGTCTTTGGATCGTGAGTCTCTGAAACTTGAGACCAAATAGAATAGGCTCACTAGAACAATGAATGATTCTGATGTTGATATGAAGTATCACCAACAAGATCACCAACTTCTTCTCGTGTTGAAAGAACCCATCTAGGAAGTGATGGTGCTAATGCAAGTTCATGTTAATTGGACTCATCCGGAGGAAGGTGGAAAGAAAAGGTGGATTTTCATCCTCACTATCATCATTTGAAGAATAAGAAACCATAATAGGAAAAAAACAAGGCACAAACACCAAAGATGGATTGTAGGCCAAAGAAGGTGCAAATGTCAAATTACGCTCACATGCCAAAATATTTTCATCAAATTTAACATATCTTCTAATAATAATTCCATTGGAATGAGGTTGAAGAAGTATGTAACCTTTGACATCTTTAGAATATTCAACAAAAATATGCTTCTCACTTTTAGGTTGTAAAGCTTTCATTTTCTCATCGAGAATGCCAGCCCATGCTACACTACCAAATACACGGAAGTGACTTACATTTGGATTAATTTTATTCCATGCTTCCTCTGGTGTTATAATTTTTAGGGCCTCTGTGGTAGTTTGATTTACTATGTAATTTTCACAGTTAATGGTTTCCACCCAATAATTAAGACCTAATCCCTTAGATTGGATCATGCAATTAGCCATTTATTTTAATGTGTGATTCTTTCTCTTAGAAACACCATTTTATTCTGGTGTATATGGAACAATGTGTTACATTTGGATGTTGTGATCATTGTAGTAACTTGTAAATTTTTTGTTCACATATTCACCTCCATTATCTATTCTTAATCTTTTAAGTTGATGTCCAGATTGTTTTTCCACAAGGGACTTGTAGGAAAAAAACTTCTCTCTTAAGTTTTAAGAAGTAAACCCAAGTGCATTTGGAGAAGTCATCAATGAAGGTCAATAAATACTTGCACCTAGAAAAAGAAGGAGAAGATATTGGACCACACAAGTCATTGTGAACAAGCTACAAAGGGGTCGAGGCATTCCAAGGGGCATGTTTAACAAAAATGTCATGATGATGTTTTTTCAGAACACAACTGGCACAAACATCATCTCTACAAGAAACAAAAGGAAGAATTGTCACCATATGTTGATTATGTAGTTGTTGCAATGAGAAATAGTTTAGATGACCACATTGCTCATGCCAAAGTTTGCTTAGATCATCTCTATGAGAAACACAAATTGATGGAAAAGATGAACCAAATTTGTCAAACTTGTACGACCTGGTAATATAATCAACAATTCCAGTTGCAAGAACATGCTTAGGATCTTTTAGATCCTTAATTACAACTTGGTGAGGTGAAAACTATATGGCTTTACTTTCACATGAATGAGTAATATGATATAATGATAGAAGGTTGCATGAAAGACTTGGAACACATAATATATCAATGAAATTACCATTATCTACCTGAACTGTTCCAGACCCTACAACACTAAGAGATCTATCATCACCAAAAACTATTTTCTTCGTGTTAATTTAATTTAGAGAAGAAAATATGGCATTATCCTTAGCCATGATAATATGCTTTGGAATCAATAAGCCATTCATAATAATAATAAGTAGAAGTTACATTGAAGGAGAAATAATAAGTAGAAAGTGCATGTCCATGAGACAAAGAAATATAATCAATAATGATGTTGTTCTTCTTCATCATTTCCTCTAAAGTTGTCATATCCTTAAAAAAATTGGACTCCTCATGACCATCTTTCCCACAAAAGTTTCAATGTTTGTCAGTCATCTTATTTTATATTTTTCTCCTTTGTCACCATCAGGAGTTGAAGCTGGCCGAGAGGGTTTGGGATCCTTGTTTTGATTTTTGTTGTGGTGAGGATGTTGGTTCTTGGTGTATATTTTAACCTTGTGCAATAAATTAATGCAAACCGATTCTTAATAAAAATAGAAAATATATAATGGCACACACACACATTACACAAATATTTTACCCTGGAAACCCAAACTGGGAAAAGAAACAACATGTTTAGAGTCACACCTCTAATATTCTATTCATCATATCTTCATTGTTTACAATATATATATAATCCCACGACATCCAAAAACCCTAATCCATTGACCTGAATTAGTCAAAACCCCTAATTCCTTAACCAGAATTAGAAAACCATCGACGAAAACCATGTGTCGAAAAACCACTAAAAACAAACATGAAAATGCCAAATTGTTTTTTTGAAGGTGTTTCCCTCGAACCCCCGTGTAGGGGGGATATTGCCCCCCTATGAACCCCACAAACAAGGGGTCTATGCCCCCTAAGAAAGGGGGGATTAAACCCCCCTATAGAGTTACATAATTAACAATTCATGGTAGCAATGCCCATAGATCCTTTACACCAAGAGAACTTATTGGTGCTCAAAGATTTTGTTAATGAATCTACAACATTATTCAAAGTGTCTAGGTTCATAAACAACACCTTATTTTCTTCAACCATGTCTCTCACAAAGTGATATTGAACATCAATATTCTTTGTCTTTAAATTATAATTCGGGTTCTTTTCTAGGAAGATTGCACTCTAACTATCACAATCCGTCCTTACAACTTTTTGTACGAACCCAATACATGCACATAATCTCTCTAACCATACTACTTCCTTTCTTTCATGAGTGGCTTTCATGTATTCAACCTATGTAGTTGAGAATGGCACTACAAACTGTCCTTTTCTAATCCAATTGATTGCTCCTCCAAACATGTTAAACACATACCCACTTGTAGATATTTTGCGATCCAGATCTACAACCCAATATGAATTAACAAATCCATGTATTTCCAACACTCTATCCAATCTTGGTCTTCATTGGTAGCATAATCCATAACTAGTAGTTCCATGAAAATACCTGAAAACCCTCTTTATTGTTTTCCAATGCTCCTTCCATGGTTTCGACATATACCTTCTCAAAACTCCCATTGCATTTGTAATGTTTGGTCTAGTAAAACCATTTCATATATCCAACTTCCAACCACACTAGCACATGGAACACGAGACATGTCCTCTTCATCTTCCTGTGTCTTAGGAAACTGATCCACAAATAATTTTACACCTATAGGAATAGGAACCCTCATTGATTTACATTCCTACATATTAAACCTCTTCAATATTGTCTTGACATATTTCCTCTAATTTAACCACAATTTCTTGTTTTTCCGATCTCTTTTAATTTCCATGCCCAAAATTAAATTTGTAGCACCATAATCCCTCATGTCAAATTTGGAGGACAACTGAGTTTTCACATCCTAGATAATCTCCTTGTCATTTCCTATCAACAACATATCTTCCACATACAATACCAAATAAATAATATGATCGCCGATTAATTTGAAATACACACAGTGATATGCTTTTCTCCTTGTAAATCCAAGTCCCAACATATAAGTATTGAATTTTTGATACCACATCCTTTGTGATTTATTTAACCCATACATGGAATTTTTCATCTTGCATACCATCGCTTTCTTTCCCTTTGTAGCAAATCCTTCTAGTTGCTTCATGTATATTTCTTATTCCAGACCCCCATGTTGGAATTTTGTCTTCACTTCCATCCAATCTACTTCAAAATAAAACATAGCAACAACAAATAAAATAAATATAATAGAATTTAACTTCGCAATAGGAGAAGACATTTCACCAAAGTCAATCCCCTCTACCTGGGAATAACCTTTTTCTACTAATCGAGCTTTGTATTTCTCCATTTTTCCTTATGCATTTAACTTCTTCTTAAACACCCATTTTTTTCCAATGGGATTTCTTCCATTCGAAAAAACTCCACTAGATACCAAGCCTCATTCATTTCCAAGGATTCCATTGTTTATAACATGGCCTTTTTTCATATTTTTCCATCCTCTTAATCCACCGCCTCCCTAAGAGTTCTAAGATCATCATCAGTAATATACAAAGAAAACTTTGAATGAAAATTAGGTGGAGTATACCTTTTTGGTTTCCTTCTTTCTCAAACCGATCTCCTCAATACTAGAGTATGAGAATCTTCTTCTTTTGATTCATGTTCTTCTGTAGTGTTTGATTCATCATGCTTCAAATAAAACAATATTTTCTCTGGCTCTTCCTTCCTTGGTATGACTTCCTATTTGAAAACATCTTTGATTTCTCTAAATACCACATCTTGGATATACACTACCTTCTTAGTTTACAGGTTCCAAAACTTATAACCCTTCAAATCATCTTTATACCCAATAAAGATACACTTGCCATCATTGTTATCTAGCTTATTCATGTTTTCCTTTGGAACATGAACATAGGAATCACATCCAAATACACTGAGATGTATAAGTGAGGGTTTCTTACTAGTCCATACCTCACGTGGAGTCTTTTTATCCAATGCTGATAAGGGTGATCGATTGACTAGGTAACATGTAGTACCCACTACCTCTACTTACAATTCTTGTCCTAACCCAACACCATTGAGCATGCACCTTTATTTTTCCATCATCATCGCATTCATCCTTTCTACAACTCCATTCTACTAAGGTTTATTTGGAGAATTCTTCTTCCTTTCTATAATGTACTTATTACATAATTCTTTGAATTCATTTTTGTAGAACTCTCCACCATTATCCATCCTCAACACCTTAATTCTTTTCTCAGTTTGATTCTCCACAAGAGCCTTAAACTCTTTAAACATGTCAAGGACCTTAGATTTGAGGAATTGAATCCATGTTTCATTGAGAATTCATCTATAAATGAGACAGACTAAACAAATTTTCCCAGTGATGGAACTGACACAGGTCCAGACACATCACTATGTGTCAACTATAAAATTCCCTTTGCCCTCTATGCACCATAGGGTAATCTTACCCAATTATTCTTCCCATATAAGAAATGTTCATAGAAATAAAAATACAGAGAGAAGTTAGACATACCTTCAACCATACATTTACTATGTAGTAGTCGAATTCCATTCTCTTCGATATGCCCCAGTGTTTGATGCCACAACATAATATTTTCTCAAGAGACTGTAGGAGTTTTTTCTTCTTAAGATCCAATCTCAGAAACAATGGAATTGTTGCACCCATCACTAGTAGTGATTCCTTGCATCTTATACAGAGTTCCAATCTGAACTCTCCCTTCAACAATGCCATTGCCCCTCGAACCATCCTGCAGGTTTCTTTCTCAAACACTATCTTTACCCCTGCATCATCCATTTTGATTACATAAATAAAATTTCTACCCAATCCTAGGATGTGAAAAACACCAAGAAGTGTTCTAATACTTCCATCCATGAGCTTTGTTAGGGACCTAACCTCCCTAACCCCTCACATAGATAAAATAATATATCTCCATGTAATAAAGGTTGACATTAGTTAATAAGGCCTATTTAATAAATTGGAATAAGTCAATGTAAGAATAACTAATAGAAGCTTCTTCTTCTAGAAGGATCTTCCTATAGAATGATCTTTGGAAGTTAGAATTAGTATAAATAGGAGTAGGAGTCATGAGAAGTTTTGTCTTGAGAATTATTGTAATAGAGCGATTGTCTACTGGAGGTTTCCCCCTTGAAGAGGCAAGTGAACATTGTTTCCTATCAATAAAGGTATTATTTTGGTGTTGTGGTTTCATCTCTTGTGTTGTTACACTATTATTCTTGCAATATTTATGTTTGCTACTATTATAATAGATGTGATACCTTACAACTGGTATCATAGAACTTTCCTTGGCAGAAAATTGTGGGTTATTTTTTTTAGGGTAGAGACTTATTTTGACATCTTAAAGATACAAATATATGTCATCCAGTGCATAAATCTGCGGTCAGGGAAGCATATATGCAGGAACTACAAGTGGTACTTAAGAACACATTGTTGGCCACCCTTGTAACGCATGTATATGGATCAACCTAGATATCATAAATCCCTCCATAGATAAATCACTCAGCCACTTGACTGCTATAGTTCCACCAAGAAAAACACTCAGGAAGATACAATCTAATACCTGGGTAGTTGGATAGTACGGATAAGGGCACGGTCTAGCCTCCTTAGTTGGTTCCATGAGATATTGGGTTGAATACTATTGTTGTACCCCGCATGTATATCATAGAGATATACAATAGGGAAAACCCTTATCTATAGAAACCATGTATACCCTAACCCTTGGGATGGAAACAAAAATAGAACAGACAAGATCTAGTATCGTGCAACTTTACCTCCTACATTTTGGTTGTGAAATTACTACACATTTTTTCTTGTTAATAATTTGGGCCTATCAACACTGCAGTATTCTTCAGATCGGAGTATAACTCTGTAGGAGTAAAAAAAAAGAAGTTTGGGGCCTACCTGCACTCTTTCTTGAGACCTATCCCATTGGACTCCTCTTTTCATCCTGATTGCAATGATACCTATCCATTTTTATCCTTTTTTTTCCTTTAGTCCTGACCCCCTTTCCAACACCCCTACTTGGGAATTATTCCCTTGGAATCCTCTTTTCATCTCCCCTTTCATCTTGATCATAGTGATACCTATCATTTCTTAGCCTTGTTTTTCCATGGACCCACCCACCCTTTTCACTGACCTTTATTTCCCACCTCTTCCTATGTTTTCCCATCACTATGGCCACCACTCACAACCAAGAACTTGCAAACTAAATAATGTTAATTTTTCAAAATCCCACCCAGTTTCAGTCTCGCTGATTTTTCTGTCAAATTTAAATGCTAAATTCAGTTTCAGCACTGTTTCATCATATGCTACAGCCTGGTGTTTCAGCATCTGCTCACAGCGGTGTTTCAGCA
>ML804818.1:69810-83628 GCA_009831015.1 Picea engelmannii
AGTATCTCATTAAATGGAGGAAACTACCGGCTGAAGATTCCACTTGGGAAGATGAGTCTTTTATACAGAAGCATCCAAAGTTACTCAAGCGTTGCGGACAACACTTGTCTCAAGGGGAGGGGCATGTTAAGCCCTAATATTGGATCATTACCCCTTAATTGGGGCATATTAGATTAGTCATGTTATTTTATTTATGTCGGCTTTAGGCCATTAGTTGTAATTTAGATTAGTAATGTTATTTTATTTATGTCGGATTTAGGCTATTAGTTGTAATTATACCTCCTAGTCTCCTATATATACCAAGGAAACATTTTCATTTTGAATCATCTTGTACTTGAACATTTAAGTGGGGTAAAAGGAGGTTGCCCCCTCGAAGAGGCTTATTATATGAAATTATCTATTTTTCAAGGCATTGATTACTTTTCTTGACGTTTTTCTATGCTATATTGATGTTTGGTTCTTAAGAGATCTGCTGGAGGGAGAGGGAAAATTGTGGGTCCCAAACCTTTCTCTAGGGAGAAAAAATAACATTTGTGTACAAATGAGGCATGCATGCCCCATGCTCATGTCATGAAACCAAAATGTGGGATTGTAAATGATAATGGATGTTGATGTAGATAATTGCAGTGTCCTCGAGGGCAGTTGATAACGAAAAATGATAGTTTTGAATGGTGAATGGGCTCTAAAGTGAGTCAGGAATGACCATAAGAATTGTCGATGACTTGTAGGCATTGATGGCCTAGAGGTATTCGGCTGGTATGAAAAAACTGCAATGGTCACATAGTAAGACCCACCTTAACATGAGATTTTGTTGAAGTCAAGTGTTATGGGGGTCAACGGAATGAGAAAGAAATGATGATTCTTTCTTTGTCATTCGAGACTCCTCATTGAAAATGTAATGAGATTCAAGATACTACCGGCCTTCTAGAAACTGTGTTGATTTCGACATGAAGGGAGGCACGATGCCAAGAAGATAAGGGATTCTTGAAATCCACTGAGTAATAGATGATATCAAGTACTAATGAGTCACATGAATGAAGTCAATATGCTATGGGACACAATACTTCCCTTGGTTGGGGTGTTGAGGGATGATTGGCAGCAACTGTAAAACTGGATCTCGCATTAAGGGGATGACTAGATATGGGTTTAAATTGTGCCAGAGGCTAAACAAGTGAGGAAACTTAGAGATTGTGGGTACGGGGACTTGGGATACTCAGGGTTTGTTAACAATGTCAGTATGAAAAAAGGGTTGATGCCCCAACCAAGGGAGACATGGGTTGTTTTTCCAAGTAAAAGAAGGCCATCAAGGATGATGATGAAAAAGATATGTATATGTTGGAAACAAAGGATTTATACAATTACCAAATAAATAAAGAATAATTTGGGTTGAGTATACTGATATAGAAATAGGTGCCCCAGTCAAAGATGGCTTGGCCTATTTATAGCACAAGTTTGTGACAGATAACTGGTGGAGAGTAGGGTCCCCATAAGTGGGTTTTTTATTAGGTAAGTAGATGGAGGAAAATTTGCATATGGGAAAATTGATGGTGGATGAGATGGAGAGATAATGAAACTGTGGAAGGGCAGTCAATAGAACCAAGTGTAAGATGATATGACCCGGGAGTCCATTGGGAAGGTTAGAAATATGATGAGAAGAAGTATGAGGTTCATTCTCAGAAGTGAAAAATACTATAGGGACTCCCAATCCTAAGGGGTGAAATCAACATGAGTGTCAAGATACCGAGGGGGAATATGAATGGGACAACTTATGTGGGGGATAGTGCTATCGGTTGACAATACCAAAATGTGACAGAGGTAAAGATACTACAGAGACCGATGTAGGGACCCTAAAATAGAATGGTAGAGGGTGTGACTGGGATTTGCAATTGATTTACAGAGGGAATAATTACATGTCAGTGTCAAACATATACCTAAAGGGGTTGTAAGCTTGTTGAACAAGAACTTTCACACATGAAAACCAAATAACTGATGTGAACAATATCTAATGATAAAGAACATATAACAATCATTTGATAAAATTGACAGTGAGAATGCGTATTTGAATGTGGCATGAGAAAAATACTCCTTCGGAGGAAAATTGCAGATGATCTACTGGATAATTTGAATGTGTAGATGGTTGGATCAGGATCTCATGGTTGAGAAATGATCAGAAAATGGAGCCTCTGGGCTCATGTAACAAAGTGTGGAAGTTGGGAAAAAGGGACTATATATGGATGGTGGGCCCACAATGCCACCTAATTTGTACCTATCACTATTGTTGATCCGATGATAGAGCTGTGAGAAGATTTCGAGATTACAGGAGCATGAGGCTATCGATCTAGGAGAGATGAGGGAAAAGTTAGTGGTCCTATCATCCTGCACAATGTGAATTTTGATAGATTGTAGGTAGGGGTTGTACAGAGGGCCGTACAGGATATTCAAAGGGTAGGGGCCCACAAATGAATGGGAAAATTAGGAATACACGCGGATGTGTGCCCGGGTAAAACTTAGTTTCCCACAAATTATGTATGGGTTTTTCCTTCGCAGTCGCGCATTGAGGAGTGTGTTACTGTGGTGAGGAAACATGCGGATAATGTGTGGTTGTGCTTGACACATTCGCACATGTGGGCACATGGGTAGGACAGATAGGCACACATGGGATGCATAAATGTATGACTAACAGTTGCACAGCCATGGGTGGTTGTGAGTATGAAAACTACACATTAATGCACAACTGTGGGAGGAAAATTTGTGCATTGATGTGCAACTGGTTGGGAAAAGGTCGTGCACTGTGTGCAGACTCAAGGGTTTAGTTTTTTGGATAATTTATGAATTTTTTTATGGATGCTGAGGCTGATGAGATGTTTCTGGGTGGTTGTAGGTGATCAAAAGAGCCTATAGCATGATTTAAGTCCACTGGAGAGAGTGGGACTTGGACCAGTTATGAGAGGCTGCAAGCGCACAGTCGGACGTATGTAGACACTTGGCAACCTATGATTTGCTCAAGTTTTTTGAATGCCCCCTTATATGGTCGCAGGAGTACTTTCTCTAGCTTCTTATTAGGATGTGGAGCACTGATATGTAGTGATTCATTGTGAGGGGAGAGAAACTCATGTTCTTTGCGATAGAGGACATGTATTTTTTTACGAGACTCCCATTCTGTGGGATGGCCCTAGTTGTTGATTCCCATCTGCCAGGGGAGGATTAGGTGGAGAACATGGCGGCTTGACACTGTAATTGGTTGAACCATATGTTGGTTTCAGTAATCCGTATTAATTCCATTGATGAATTTTTGACCGAGTCCATCATGGCCATGGTGGTGAGGATCTACGGATCCTTGGGTACTCAGCGGATCACTAGTGATCAACTGAGGGTGGTGAAGCAGGTCCTGGATTGGGACCTATTTTCATGGGATGTGCTTATGCACACTAAGATGATGTTGCATATGAACTCGTGTCGATGGGCCGACTCCAGTGAATTTTCATTTGATTCAGTTCTGGTGGCCTGGCTTTTCGAGAGGGTGCCTCTATTGTGCCCAAGGATTTTACTAGAGCTAGCGAGGCGATGAGAGCTGCGATTGATGTGGTGGTCACCCGTGTTGGCCCGATATGGAGGAGGGGATGGTGACCATTATTTAATGGCCATAATGGCTTGAGTTTGGTGATGGATTCCATAGGTGATCCTGCAATATCCATATGCAGGTATGGACTATCGGTAGAATCTAGACATGGTGCTATCTCCTAGGAAGGATTGGGACCAGAGAGGTATGTGTTGCATTTTCTTATGTTATTTTGGTAGATAGTATTTATTAGACATGTATATAAATGATGACATTATATTTGGTGTTCTTTTGTAGATGTGGGACCCCGGGGATGAGAGGTAGAGTTTGTCAGGGATCCAACTCGATGGGAGCTAGCTTGACAGGAGCGTGCAGAGACGTTGGATGGATAGAGGCGTTTGCAAGATGATGCTAGTGTTGGAACAACCAGAGAGCCACATGGGGATGTTGCGGCCACCTTAGAGGATCTGCGCTGATGGTTTGAGTGGGTCATCCAAGGTGTTCCAAAGGGCATATGGGCCCACATCTAGGATGAGGAGGACCTGGAACAATGTGGGAGGGCACCCGTAAAGTGGTGGACATTGATTCGTCGAGCAACAGTGGGGCACCTCTGGCTGACAGAGGACCCAGGGGGGGGGGAGCTCTGGGGGAACCTTGAGTGTCGAATGTTTTTGTTTATATGGGTTTATGGGCCCAGTTTTGTATAGGGTATTGGATACCCATTTTTTGTACTCATAGGGATGATGGGAATCATGAGCCTACAAGCAATTGTATATCTATTTTCTGTAAAACATTTTATGACCTCGATGATATATATATTATGGATATATTTTGATAACTCATGTCTTTATGCTATTTTTTTATGATGTATGATGTCTATTGCTATGTGTTTTGACAAATGCACGATGTTATGTATATGATGTTGTTTAATGTGATAAATTTCAATCTAATTATAGGTTAGCCATGTGATCTTCTACCTGATTGAGGTTTCTTGGAATATGTGTAAATGTGATGGAATCAAAGTTGTGATATAAGAGTCTAACTTGCAGGTATTTGTGAAAGAGGCAAGGATCGTGAACATGATATGCGTCATTTATTTGCAAGATGACAAGTTGGGAATCTAATAGAATGCTAAGGTGACGAATGTGGCAGTGACTGGCCTTGGCGAGGAGACGAATGCGACATCATACTCTACTTTGTTATTTGTGATCGAGCCCAAACATATGCCACTAGAATGGAGTAGGATATGTGAGGGGGTATAGATGGCCCAGCGGCCCAAGTGGGATTCTGGGTTCAGCGGTTGGAACTGTCGAGGTAACCAATGTGGTAGCCTGATGAATGATGCATCTGTCAATAACATGGGTGATAGATCAAACATGAGGAAATGTGGCAGTAAATAAGACTAAAAACTCTACAAATATGTACAAATAGAAACCTAAGGTAGGGGGGCTATGATTAGGCATAAAACTTCTTTAAGTACAACTCATTGACATATTCTTTGAGAGGGTAGCCTTATAGGGAGGCCAAGATGTAGGTGTCTTTAGTGAGGTAATGTTGGATGATGAAGGATTCATGCCATAATGATTCAAATTTCCCATGGCCTAGAGTGTCATGGGAGATATCATAGAATAACACGAGATCACCTTTTTTGAATGGGAGAAGGTTGACATGGCAGTCGAAGGTAGCTTTGGACCATTTTTTAGTTGCCTCATTGTGTTGTAATGAAGATCGATGGTCTTCATCAAGTGACTCTAAGGTTAGAAGGCATTGCTCCATTGGATCAGTGTCAGATAAGAGCTCTATGGTAGTGCGTAACGTGGGGATTTCACACTTGATAGGGAGGGTGGCTTTGATCCCATGGACAAGATGAAATTGTGTAAAACCAATGGCATTTTTTACTGTCATGCGATAAGCCCATAACATGGAAAAAAACATATGATGTAAGTTGGTATTATGTTTGTTGAAGGTACATTGTAGCATGGTTTTGAGGACTTTGTTGACAGCCTCGACCTATCCATTGGACTGAGGGTAGTATGGGGAGAAAAAATCATGGGTGAATCCTAACTTGGATGAGAGTTCTGCAAATATATCATTCTCAAATTGTTTACCATGGTCAGACACTAAATTTTGTGGGACTCTGAAATGGGTAATGGCATCTTCAAGAAAAAACACGATGTTTTGTCAGTAGTGTTGTTAAATGTGGGCATGGATTCGGCCCAGTTGGTAAAGTAATCAACTTTCATGACAATGTACTTGTGTCCATTACTGGATGGAGGATGGAAAGTCATGAAATCGATGCCCCATTTGCAAAATGGGTCGGTTGTGATGACTGGGTGTAGAAGAGCTAGTGGAGATCATGCTTTGTTTGCATAAAGTTGGAATTTATTGCAATGTTTGACAATGTGGATACAATCATGAAACAAAGTGGGCCAGAAGCATCATGCTTGAATGATTTTTTGGGTGGTGGACATACCCGAGAGGTGACCATCGTAAGCACCATTGTGGAAATCATTCAAGACTTTGTCGGCTTCATCAATTTTAAGACATCACCGAAGGATGGTATTGACCCCACGTCAGTAGAGAATGTCTCTGATGAGGAGGTAGTGGGGGGCGTGATGGAGAATTCGTTGAGGATCATCTCGAGAGAGATGAGACCCAAACCTATGTGTGTGAAGGTAGACGAGGAGGTTGCCATACTAGGGGTCATCGGAGGGGATGAACAAGAGGTGTTCATCGGGGAAATCCCCGTTAATGAAGGAAGCTTTGGCATCTGAGGGGAACATCGTAATGAATTTGGCTAGGACCAGAGATTTCTTGATTTTGGGAGTAGAGAACTCTAGATCGTATTCTTGGAGGATAATGAAACCTCGGGAAAATTTTCCATTGATCTGTCATCAACTAAGAAAGTATTGCATGGGGTTGGAATCTGCTACGACCTTGGTAGTTCGAAGTAGAATGTAATGTCGCAATTTTTGTACTACAAGGACAACTACTAACTTAAATTTATCATCATGATTATACTTTAAGGGTGGAACTAAAAGGTTTTTACTAATGTATTAAATCACATGTTCACGCCCATCATCCCCTAATTGGACAAGGACTCCTGCAACTAAAACAACAGAGACTGATAAGTAGAGGATGTAATTGTGATCATAGTCTGGGGGACTAATCAAAGAGGCATTGGATAAGGCACATTTTAAATCAACAAAATCTACTTGACCATTTTTGTCCCATCGAAATGGGATATCATGTCATAGTAGGCAAAGAAAACCATGTGCGTGAGTAGCATAGTCTGGGACAAAGCGACGTAAAAAGTTGGCTTTGCCTTGTAGGCTCTGTAGTTGGCATAAATTCCTAGGTGGTGGAATTTTTGTGATAGCTTGGACCTTGAGGGGGTCCACTGTGATGTCATGTTGGGAGACGATTAACCCGAGAAGAATGTCTAGCATTGGCACAAAAGATGCACTTGAGGGGGTTCAAGTGAATATTGTATTGGCGACATTGTTGGAAAACGATGTGTAAATTGTCTAAATGTCGGGTTCAATTTTTGGATCGGGTAGTGAGGTCATCCAAATAAGAAAGGATGATGCAAGAAAGATCATGAAAAAAGTAGTTCATGGCCCATTGAAATATAGCACCAATGTTTTTTAGTCCAAAAGGCATGACGTGATAAGCAAAGGTACCCCAAGGGGTTATAAAAGTGGTTTTATACTGATCTGTTGGGTCGATTTGAATTTGATTGTAGCCGGAGAACTCATCCATAAAGGACAATTCTTCATGGATGACACAATCATCAGTGATTTGGTCAATGAACGGGGTTTGGAAGTTGTCTTTGGGACAATCATGGAAGTTTTTGTAGACGTGAATAGTTCCCTATTTTTTGTTAACAGAGATGGGGTTGGAGACCCATGAAGTGTATGCAATGGGGTAAATGAACCCAGCAATGAATAACTTGTCAATTTCAGTTTCGATAGTCATAGATTTGGATGGGTGGAGGGGGTGTTTCTTTTGACAAATGGGGTCGATATCTAGCCAAGTGTCAATTCGATGTTCAACTACAGAAGGATCGAGGCCAAGCATCTTCATATATGACTAGGAACAAATATCTCGATATTCTTGAAAGAGAGCTTGGTAAGAAGTGATTTATTCAGAGGAGTATGTGGTGCCAATGGTTATTTCTTCTATGATGCTAGGATTAATGGAAATGTCAATTTTGATTGTGTGGGAGATGTTGGCCATGTTGTCTTCTTCAAAAGCATCGAGGGCAGGGATAGGGTTTTTGAACTAGTTAATATACCCCGAAGGAATAAAATCCTTGCTTTCAATTGTGCACAGGGAGGCTAGGGTAGAAGGGTGAAAGGCCTCTGGTGAAAGGAAAATTGCTCAATGATGGAGCGCATTCCATGGGAAATCGGGGGCAGTGATTTCTTCCAGGATATCTTCATCGCAGTGGAAAATGCAAGAAGATAGGGGATCCTGGGAGGTGGTAGGGGGAAATGTCAATAGTTAAGTGTTATTTTCTTCAAGTGGTGAGGACGTAGAAGGGATTTTGTGTATGGGGTGCGATGGCCCACTGGACATAAACCAAATGTCACGATACTTTGGATGGTACCTCATTCACTCGAGGACTGACGATGAAATATAAAGAATGTCAATAATGTGAGCCTCCATGGGGAGTGATTGAGAGGGCTCTGGCTGAGATGTGTGGTGGAATTGAGGTAGAGTTGGGCAATGATGATTGTAATGTCCATATTCTGAGCATATGGCACAAGCGAATTTGGTTTGTATCCCTTTCTTACACATGGTTGAGGATTCCATAGTAGTGGTGGATGTACTTGATGGAGTAGAAAACAATGGGGTTTCTTTAGGGAGATCGATAAGATTGCATAAATCAGGAAGAGCAGGACATTTGTTAGTGGGGTGACCTTCTCTTTCGCATAATGCATAAGGAGGTTGAGATTGAGGAGGGAGCGGAGCTATGGGCTGGTTCTTCCTTCATGTACACCCAGTGGTGCTGGTTTTTCCAATAGTTGGGGGTGGGGGTGGTGTTGCAGGAGTCTGTACCGAGATCTGCATCGATAATCCCTCTGTCTGAGGAGGGAGAGATGGTCTAGGAACCATAACATGTGGATGGAGATACCATACAGGGATGGAAAGAATCATGTTTGGAAGGGTGAGAGTAGCAGCTACCTGGAATGCTTGGGCGCCAAGTTGGGGGTAGAAAAAGGGAATTTGGGTAATGGCTTGGGGGGCTGTCTCCCAAACCAAGATTTTCCCTTGGAGGGGGGGGGGAATCTGGGACAAGTGGTGCAATGGGGTTCGCAGGGAACTCCTGAGGTAATATTTTGTCGACTGGTGGAACGTTGATGTGGGGAGGGGCCTCAATGAGAGGAGTATTATCTCTGATATTTGTTCCATTAGAAGACACTACACACACTTGTGCTGAAATATAAGGGTGTAGGAGAGGTGGTGCTCCATGATATGCCGCCAACAAGGATGGGTCCGTGAATATTCCAGGACCAATGTCGATGACCGAAAAAGCATCTGATATAGTGTGGACAAGGGGGAGGATGTTATCGATGTTGGAAGAATTATTAGGCTCGTAATGTGTAAGTTGGTTGATGGTGACGATTTTCCCATTGTGGGGGAACATCATCGTACGAAACATAGAAGAGGATATCTCCTTCATATCATACATGTAGCTACGTTTGAACAAGATATTGTAATCAAGTGGGGCATCGATAACCTTAATGTCAATCAGGATGGTTTTCCCCCCAGTTCTATATGGACATTTTGGAAGAGCCCTTCAGGGGATGATGGTCGACCGTCATAAGCTCTCAGGGTGATGGCAGATGGTACTATCTCAGGTGAGCCTAACTTTTTCCATACTACTTTGGACATGATGCATGTGGATGCAACTTCATCAATGATGCGCTAATGAACTGTGATGTTCTGGATCTTAACTAGTATCTGGAAAGATACCAGGGTGGGGAGGCATGGTTCTCCACTATCTAGATCAAAGGTGATGATTCTAGTATTAGTTGGGTCGACTTCCCCCAAGGCAGAAAGAAAGAAAGAAAGGACCTCCAATACATGCATGGCTACACAATATTGTGTTAAGTCTTCGATAAGACTATAATTATGTGTTTCCCTAGCATGAGGGTTATGTACATTTCATCGTAAAGGCATGCAGGGTACATGGGGGTTTGGTTCAGTTTTAGGGCGGGCAATCATCAATGGTTGTCCGGCTGTAGTTGGAGCTGCTTCTGAGGTGGTTGGGATAGAGTCAGGAGGGAGGTCATATTGTCGACTGCGTGTTTGCAAAAGAATATATTCTTTGCTGGTAAGTAGGATATTCAGTCATATTTCTAGGTTGATTGGGGCCTGGGTTTTGATATTACCCCATTTGTAGTGGAGCATAATTTACCTCCTGTTGGGTATTCATCACACCTTGGTGTGGAATGGGTTTTTATAAAAAATTCATAGGTGGTGGTTGCAAATAATGTTGTGGGTCTTGTTGGGGGGCAGGTGGTGTCAAAGGGTGTTGTGTGTTCATGGATGCTTTCATCTGTTTTTAATCGGAAATTTGGGGGAAGTGGTGAGTATAATGTCCATACTCACCAAATAGAGTGCAAGGGAAGTTAGTTCTGAGATTATTTCTCTTCCCTTGTTGTGGCTGATTGCTATTTTTACCCCCTTGGGGGTACTAGTTGCCTTGATTCTGGTTGCCCCCATTGGAACAGTTTTGTTGTGGGTTATTTCCTTCTGCTCCTGGGTTGTTATTTTTTCAGTTTTTCCTTTATTCTTGGAATTATTCGGTTGATGAGTCATATTTTCCATATTCAACTATTCAAAATCATGAACTTGGTGAATGGGAGAGGGTTGAACAAAGTTAATGCTGACATGTGGTCATCCTGGTGGAGGAGCAACTGGCTAGGGAGGACCAGGAAATGGAAAGTATGGATTATTTTGTGGCAACAATTCATACGGCGTATAGAAGGTTGAAGTACTTCCACCATTTTTAGGTTCATATGTGGGGGTTGGGGGTGGATCTGCACTTGATTGAGAGACCAGATGCATCTGGGGTACCAGTGGGGGTCCCCCCAATGGTTGAGGGGGAACAATATGATATGACTATTGGTGAGTGGGGGGAGGGTAATAAGATGTCCCTCCATATGGTTGTGGATACTGATTTGTACCATAAGTAGGTGACGGGTGGTCGTAAGGGTTGTAGTGTGTTATAGAACCAATCAACCCATCCGTAGCATGGGACATTCTAGGCTTGTCCTAGCCAAACAATATGGATCTGTGTGCATCAACAATACTGTGTACAAGTAACCTAATTGAGCATATATGAGGTCGCATTGTTGGGACTTATTGATGGCTTCCTCTTCTGATTGATGAAAAGTAGATTCTACATCCTTGGAAATGACAAAGATGAGTGATTTAAGAAACCAATCGAGGCATTGTTCTTTGTTGGTTTCCTCTTTACACAAACTACGTCGCCAATACCATTCATAGATATGTTATAGCAAGATTTTCCTCACCCTATGCAATATTGCATAGAAGGCCTTTTTCCATTTCCCTATGCAGACTTATCATCCCTATTTGTAAATCCCATAGCTAAAAATACATATTTTTCCACATGTACGCACCTTGCCTACTAGACAACATGCGTATATGCAGGTTGCACCACTAGAAGCCCACGTACATCGGGATTTGTTCCAAAAAATGAAAATTAATGTTGGATTTCCATGTCACGATAGGAGATCTATGATCCTTGGCCTTCCATATACTGGAAACATTCCTACTCGGCCCTTCAGTTCCATTTGAAAGCTATAAATGGGCCAATTCTGAGCTATGGAAAAGAAGAGAAAGAATTCAACTTTGAGAGAAAAGTTACTTTGGAGAAAGTATTTACTTCATATTGAGTCTGCATCCCTTTATCCTTTAAGTTTGAACATTGTGTTCAACCCCCAAGCTATTCCCTTATTGATTGAGAACCTCATTGTTTCTCTTTTATGAGCTTTCCTTTGGTGGAGGATTGAAGTGGTGGAGGCCCAGCTGGAAGGAAATTAGTTTCTTAGTTCCGAACCGTGCCGACACGGAAGTCTGTAACATTTTCATTTCTACTAATCATATATTAATAGAAATACTCTTTTCCCATCCAATTGATATCTTGAAAATATTTCAATTATTATTCCATGAGCGTATTTGTCATGTTTATTAATGGATTGTTCTATCAAATGCGCTAACATCATTTATTATCACCATATGCTTGCTTTTCTCGATTCTTGAGGACTAGTTGCAGGTATCTTGCTTCGGGTCAAGTGCTCAACTGTGGACTTCGTCGAACGTCTGGATGAGGTAGGCCTTTTATCTTGTCCTTCTAGCATATTTTTTTACATAGCATACTTGAGATGAGAGTTGATTTCTACAGTCATTTCCATCTGCTGTGGTTTACCCTAGCCATAGAGAGATTTTCCTCGTAATAGACTTGGCGACTATACTGGGGATTGAATATTCTTTATTAGGGTTTGGAGTACTTTTCTCCTTAGATTTCTCTCGTTCTTATTGCATTTCTTATTGTATAATTGCTTGACAACCTATGTTCACTCTCGTTCTGAGTTTTTTAGCCTTCTCTGTTGCTTGGCTTTGTTTTTAAAACATATACATGGTTTTCAGCTTGATAGTCGTGTATATACGTGGCTTGTCCCTCTGCAAGTTGCGTACATACGCTCTGTTTCCTTGAGCAGTCGTGTACATCAACCTTCTTTTCTTGTTAGCTAGGATTGGTTGTTGTTGGGTGGGATTTGATGTTTGTTGAGTATTCTTGGGTCTTTGTAGTGACTGTTAAGTGCCTGTGGGATGATTGGCAACATGTCTTTGGTTGAATTTTTGGGCGGAGTCTTTCTTGTCACCTTTTCATTTTGATTGTCCTTTTACATTGGGCTGGGTGTTTTTCTCCTTGATATTCTGCTTGAGTTATCTCTTTCTATACACAGTAGAGTTTTATATATCAAGCTATTTTTCAATCTATGCTTTTTCATTTCTCTTATATTGAAAATACAAAAATATTAGGATTTTGCATTGCTTGGCATTTTTTTTAACTTTTGAGTCTTGGTAATTATCTTAGTGCATGTAATGAAAGATTGCATTTTTACTTCAGAATTGTAGAGTTGAAATTGAAAATTACATTTGTTTTTAGAAGCATATCATTCATTGAAAGTTGAAGTTAAGACTTTGCATATTATTCATATTTACTTTTCTTGTTGAGTCATAACATCATGAGTTTCACTACCATACCTTTTTGAGTAATCACGACCAATAAATTAATGCTATAATTTAAAATTGATTAGTCACGATTTTATTTTCTCGAGTGCACAAACTAGCTTAGGATTTACTGGCTTGGAATCGGATTTTGTGAGTAAACTTCTCCAAGACAATCAAATCAACATATGTGTCTGACAAAGGGAGTGGAGAAATCCATTCTATAATTGGTAATATCAGGAGGCTTTGCTCACACTGGATTTAATCACAAGGTCGCATGGGGTTAGTTGAAGGGATATCCCCCAGATACTTTCTTAGCGTTAGAGATATTTATGGGGATCTATTCGTATCTGGGGATATTGCTAGTTCCTTTACCTTCGTGAGAGCCGGTACTTTCAAGGTTTTGGGATTTTCTACCTTTCCCATATGGTCGACCTGACTTATGACTTCTCTCCTGTGCATCATTTATACATTAGTGTCTTAGTTTCTTGACTTAGGTGCCACATAGGTGATGCAGGAGCATCCGCAATTCATCATACGAACCAGCGCGTGGATAAGAGACTATACAGCTGGACAAGCCAGCAAACCCCAAAATTTTGAATTCCATCTTGCTATTGTTGCACCGCCGTTTAAATCAAGGGCATTCAAAGCCGGGCGCATTTGTATTATGTTATAGATAGGAAGGCATTTAATACAATTAAGGCTGGTAGATAGAAATTAGCTGTAGATTAGACAGTTTACCTTTTGAGAGGGAAAACGGAGTATAGACACCCTCGCTTGTATCATTGTAAGAAAAAATTCTCATTCATACAGGAGCAAGGGGAGAGCAGAGCAGAGAGCTTGTGAAGAAAAACTCCATGTACAGATATTGAATTAATGGGAAGAGATTTGATTCAATTCCATGGATGTGTTTGATCTCTGTGTGTTGCTGATATTGTGCTTATGCATGTTTACTTCCTTTTATGCTTATCTTTTATATGCTGCTTATG